>JADRCD010146796.1:0-14249 GCA_019843815.1 Montemys delectorum | reverse complement strand
GGTTAGGCAGTTCCTGTGGTGCTGTCTTAGTCAGGTTTCTATTCCTGAGACAAAAATACCATGACTAAGGCTTCTCATAAAAAAAACGACCATTTATTTCAGGTTTACAGTCCCCGACCCCTATGGTAAGAAGCACAGCAGCAGACGGGGCAGATAGAAAGCTCACTTCTCATCTACGAGCACAAAGCTGAGGAAAAGCTAATTGGTATGGACCTTTGAGATGTAAAAGCCCATCCACAGGGAACACCTCCTCCAACAAGGCCATGCCTCCTAATCCTTCCCAAAGAGTTCCACCAACTGGGGACCAAGTATTCAAATCTATGAGCCTATAGGACCATCCTCACTCAAACCACCGCTGTGTAAGGTACAGCTATGCAAGCTGCTGGGGACAAAAAGGCAGAAGTGGCCTTACCTAGCACAGCCCTTAAATGCTGCAATATGGACGTGCAAAGTAACAGGGGCCCACTGCCACATGTTACAGGGTAACTATCCAGTTTCTGATTCGAGTTGAGGCCCATCCACAGGAGGGAATGTCATGCCTAGTACTGTAACGCTGGTCAAACACTGGGGAAGTCATAGGGCCCAGGGTGGAGCCTGCTACTGTTATTTTGCCAAATGGACATGCTGTCAAATGTCCTACTAAATACTTATGTTTATACCCATAGATGTGAGCTGCTCTAACCGTGGTCATAGAAGCTTCTGTTTGCAGTGGGCAGCGATCAATGCAGAGACTCATAACTGGTCAAAGGACTGAGATCAAGAGGTGGAGTGCTCAGCCTTGAATGGGAAATCTGTATCAAACGCCTCCCCTACCAAGGTTCACAAACCACCACTGAAGGCAGAAAGAACGCAAGAGCCAGAGGATGAGAGGTGTGTCGTGGAATATTGTCTTCAGGACATGTCTTAGTCAGGGTTTGTATTCTGGCACAAGACATCATGCCCAAGAAGCAAGTTGAGAAGGAAAGGGCTTATTCAGCTTACACCTTCACATTGCTGTTCATCACCAAAGGAAGTCAGGACGGGAACTCACATAGGGCAGGAACTTGGAGGCAGGAGCTGAAGCAGTGGCCATGGAGGGATGCCGCTTACTGGCTTGCTTCCCCTGGCTTGCTCAGTCTGCTTTCTTATAGAACCCAGGACTACCCGCCCAGGGATGGCACTACCCACAAAGAGCCCTCCCACCCTTGATCACTAATTGAGAAAATGCCTTACAGCTGGATCTTATGGAGGAATTTCCTCAAGAGAGGCTCCTTTCTCTGTGATAACTCCTGCTTGGGTCGAGTTGATACACAAAACCAGCCAGTACAGCATATGACTATCAAAAACATGAACTCACAGTAACTCTGCCTTCCTGCATAAGATTTATACAAGATGAAGTCAGAGAGAAATCCCACGCATAGATGGAGCAGATGTTCTCTGGGCCCCACCCTTTGCTAGGGCCCTACCCTTTCCTGAAGCCCCACCCTTTCGTTAGTGATACCCCACTCCTTAATGACACCCCCACCCCTTAGTGAGGCTGAGCTCTTACTGAGTAGCTATTGGCAACAGATAATTTCTTGAAGAGAGAAAAGTATTCTTTATGGCCACTGATAGGTTTTTTGGTTTTTGGGTTTGGGGTTTTGTTTTGTTTTGTTTTTGTTTTTGTTTTCGTTTTTTTTGGTTTTTCGCGACAGGATTTCTCTGTGTAGCCCTGGCTGTCCTGGAACTCACTCTGTAGACCAACTGGACTCGAACTCAGAAATCCACCTGCCTCTGCCTCCCAAGTGCTGGGATTAAAGGCATCAGCCACCACTGCCCAGCTTCTTTTTTTTTTTTTAATTTATTTATTTTTATATGAGTACACCATAGCTGTCTTCAGACACACCAGAAGAGCGCATCAGATCCCATTACAGATGGTTGTGAGTCACCATGTGGTTGCTGGGAATTGAACTCAGGACCTCTAGAAGAGCAGCCAGTGCTCTTAACTGCTGAGCCGTCTCTCCAGCCCCCACTAATAGGTTTCTAATGGTCGAATGGATAACCCTGCAGCCATGAATGTATAGTCAGCACTAACCAGACTTAGTGGATTATTTAAAAATAATAATAATTAAAAAAGAAGCCTATGTGTGGGTGCATGACTTTAACCTCAGCACTCACATTGACTGGCTCACAGCTACCTGTAACTACAGCTCTAGGGGACCCAACACCCTCTTCTGGCCTCCTTGGTTGTTCCATACACATGATATACATATATACATACAGCCAAACATTTATACACATTAGATTAAAGTAAATATTTTTAAAAGACGGCGAAAACAGAAGGGCCACCACAAGACTGCTAGGAAGGCTTGCAAAGAGGGGCTGGATTTCCAAGATGAATGGATTTCCAAGAGAGAAGCAAAACATCCCGGCATAAGTCTGTGACCAGAACTGGAAGTGCACGGCAGACTGGAGAGAGAATAAGCAAACTGCCCTTTTCGAGGCAGAGCGAGCAGCGGCTGCTTGGTCATAGCCCCGGTTGCCAGTGAAGAATAAAGTGGGAGAGTGAGCTGAGGTAGGAGAAGATGGGTGCTGTCTCTGCGAAGTCAGCAAGAGACACAGCCTGGAGGACGCTGGAGACACCCGAGCTAAGGGAGCTGATGAGTCAGGGAGGAAGAACTCGGCCCAGTTCCCACTTCGCAGCCACATCAAAGACTCAAGGATTAGGGAAAAAAAAGGTTCAACCCAATCCTTGCACAACCGATCTTGGACCCTGAGAATCTAACCCAGTTGATGGGGTAAGCACCCGGCCAGATTTTTGTGGACTTGGGATGAAATGCTCAAATGACTTTTTCTAAGGGAGGCGAAACGGAAGGACAATGTTTAGGCTGCGCCCTCAAACACTCTCCAACTATAATAAGGTAATTCTAGAACTCTGTGAATAACTTAACGGAAAATCATGACTTGCAAAAACCCAAATCATAGTCCCAGACTATTTTGTCTCTAGAAGTCTGTGTTCTGGGACGTTTGAGGGGTGAGTCGTCTATCCCCTTAGCATCAGGGCCAGAGATCAAGGAAGAGTTGGTGAGCTGCTCCCTCTACCGGCCACGCAGAGGTGGAAGGCGTTGCGCCTCAGTCTCTGGACACACCTTTTCCCTACCAACCGAAAGGCAGGAGACAGCACGAGCTTTTGTATGGTTCTTGTGGTTGCTGCTCATTTCTTTTGGACTTGGGGCAAGTCTGAAGGAAGCTTGTTTTGTCTTGTTTGGTTTGGGGTTGTTTTTTGTTTTTTGTTTTTTGTTTTTTTGTTTTGGTTTTTTTTTTTTTTTTTTTTTTTGATGCAGGGTCACTTTGGAGTCGGGGCTAGCCTGGACTCACTATTTGTGGATGTTGAACCTGGAAATGGGCTTTTGCCTCACTAGCTTCTCCTCAGTGAAAGTGGGCTGGACCTGATGCTTACCTCGCTTATCCGTAACACCTGTAATGTGGCCTGAAATCCTGCGTGTGCTTAGGGAATGCTTACACGTTGGTGAGCCCTGATGAATGACTTTGGTTGAATAAATGAGTGGAATTGGAGAACTGGAAGAGAGAACATACATCCTGGAGCATATAAGCGACTATTTGGGACTATGATTTGTTTTTTTTTGTTTTTTTTTCAAGTCATGATAGCAATGACCAACATGGCAAGATACTCCCAATGGGGCACTCATGGTGTTAATATACCAACTGCCATCTCCTAAAACTTAAGGCCTACTCAACAAGAGGGAACCCTTGACTGATACTATAAACCTAGCTAGCTACCTGTAGCTAGAGAGGTCGAAGCCCTAGAGGACAATCTACTACTGATATTTTTCTAGATAGATAAACTGCGTTCTAAGCACTTATAATTACACTTAAGTCTGCCTCTCATTCCTTTTGCACCCGACGGAGACTACCGCAGAGATGCCCAACTGGTTAAAGGCTGAGACGAAGTGACCTCTGGGTGCCCAGCCCGCTTGGTCCAGGTACAACACAACCCCTAAACCTGAAGCTTAGAGGGAGAACACCAAGGAAGAGAAGGAGGAGAGACGGCAAAAGCCCAAGGACCAGGAAGCCTTGCCGTGAGGTCGTTTCTTCCAGATAGGGCAGGAATGCTGTGTCCACGAAATCACAATAGCATGGTCATCCTAACAGGACCTGAGCACTGACCATCAGCGTGGGTGGGAGAAATTTCACAGGGCCCCGCCCCTAGGCGAAGAGCTAAAGACCATCAATAGCTACAGAAGGAGGAACAAGCCTCCTGGTAGGATACCAAGTCCTGAGTGGTAAGCTCTAAGCCCGTGTAATACAAGCAACACTACCTGGGCTCAAGAAGACAGAGAGGGAGGGGTAGAGATGATGCCCATCTCTAGATTAATACCCAGCCTTATTGGGATAGTCCACAAGGTTTCACTGCCAATTATTTAACACTATTTGGTTTTTTTCGAGACAGGATTTCTCTGTGTAGCCCTGGCTATCTTGGAACTCACTCTGTAGACCAGGCTGGCCTTGAACTCAGAAATCCGCCTGTCTCTGCCTCCCAAGTGCTGGGATTAAAGGCATGTGCCACCACTTCCAGTCTAACACTGTTTTTAGAAAGAACCCTGTGAGTGTTTTGAGAATTATCATGTAGCCAAGGTTAATCTTAAGCTTCTCATTCTCCAGCCTCCCCTTCCAAGTGAAGGGATTTATATGCAGGCACCCACATGCCTAGCTTCAAAAAGGGAAAGTAGGGGTTAAGAGTGTAACCGCAGCAGGGCTGGAGAGATGATGGCTCAGTGGTGAAGAGCACTGACTGCTCTTCCAGAGGTCCTGAGTTCAAGTCCCAGCAACCACATGGTGGCTCACAGCCATCTGTAATGGGATCTGATGCCCTCTTCTGGTGTGTGTCTGAAGACAGCTACAGGGTACTTATATACATAAAATAAGTAAATCTTAAATCAGCTAAGAGACTACTTGCCTCACACGCATGAAGCCCTGGATTCAAGCAGATGACTGAAAATTGTGGTGCATGCCTATAATCCCCACCCTGGAGAGGTGAAGACAGGAGGGTCATAAGGTCAGTGTCACCCTTGGCTACATAGCAAATTTGAGGCCATCCTGAGATACATGAGACCCTGTCTCAAAAACTAAAAATGAGGCAAATTATTAAATTTATTTTTATACCATTTTAGGATTTATCATGTTATTCTGTCAAACCATGCATTTCTTGCTTAAAATAAATTTTATTTATTTTATTTGAAGTGAAAATAGATATATGTGGAAAGTCAAGTAGGGGTGAAATAATTAAATATTTAAATCATTGAGGCAGTAGAAGGCATAACATCTCTAGGTTAGAAACACAAGGAAGCTTAATGACCTTAAATTAATGGCCTTCATTAAAAATGAAGGCCACAACTGGTATGAGACCCAGGGCCCCAGTTAGTTAAGGAAGAGCTCATGGAATTTGAATTTTTAGAATTTAAATTATTATTATTATTATTGTTGTTGTTGTTGTTGTTGTTGTTGTTACTGTTATTATTATTTTGAGACAAGATCTCACATAGCCCAGGCTAGCTCCAATATAGATGAGACTAATCATGAACTGTTTGATCCCCCTGAGTACTGGGATTACGAAATGAGCCATATATCTGGGCTGAGTATGGATTTGAATTCCTCAAGAGAGGGAAATAGAGGAAGACACATATGAATTAAGCCATGGCTAGAAGATGATAGATGGTCAGGGCACTAGCTTAGGAGGATTAGACTCAATTACGATTAGAGACTATGGCAGGAATCACAGAGCGCAAAAGGCTTTCTTTCCCAACATCCATCAGAAGGTGCTAAATTAATTGATGAGGGGGAATTCCCCGCAAGCTCCCCTCTACACAGGGGCTCTCTTCACTGTAAAGCAAACTTTGCCGCTATCCCGCCAGCTTGAATAGTTAATTGTGTCATGCTCTAGCGCCTATCCTCTGACAAGTCACGGCCCTGCACTGTAGGAGCAAGACACCTCTCCCTTAAGAGGCACATCACTCTGCAGACTCGGTGCCCCTGCCTGCTCCCAGCATGCATCACTCCCACATCAGGCCTCAAACAAGATGGCAACTCCCAGACGAGTCTCCTCAGCCACCCACAAGAAGCTCCTGAGCAGAAGTCCTCATCAGAGGTGTTCACCGCCGCAGGTCAATCTCGTGGTTCCTCCTGACTAACTGCCTGGCCTATCAAAGAAGCCAGAAGTGACCACAACACTTCAAGTATTTTAGAAAACCCCAGCTGGCAGAGTGTCAGTGTGCACCGAGCCAGCCCTCGGTGTGTTGTCTAACCGCATCACCCTCTCCAGGAACCCAGCCCTTTGGCTGACAGTCTTCTGTGGAGACAGAGTGTCCCTCTCGTGGCTCACAAATACCACTTAGGCTGGGTTTCGGCTGCTCTGGGTCTTGATGCCTTCAGATCCCCTCCCACCGACTCTTGGGAATGCGCTACTTCCCCGATTTGTTTGTTCTGTTTGTTCTCTCCGAATCATTTCAATTTTTTTTTTTTTAAATTTCTCTCTCTCCCCCTCTCTGTCTCACGTCCAACTTCTTTTTCTTGCGCTCAGATAAAAATAAGCAGGTGAAGCGGACTGTGTGTTTCACGGCTCCTCTCAGCAGGTTCTACGCACAGACCTCCTTCGTTTGACTCATGGCTTTTATTGGAAATGTGTAGTTATCTATTTATTATTTATTTTATTTATAGTTTGTTTTTTTTTAATGCAATGAATCCAACAGCCCAAGCGAAAGAAAATCAGGAATCTCAACACAATCCTACAGTGGGCCATTGGTAACCCTGGTCACACCACATGGGCACCCCATGATCACCACAAGGATCACCAAGGTGACCTGGCATACACCCCAGAAGAGGCTGTGCCTCGTGCCTTCCTTCCCTTTACCCTCTCCAACCTCCTTCTTTCACACAGTTCCATCTACCAAAGCTCCCTGACACTCAACTACCCTAGACCTTTACATTTACGATGGAGTGTGATGTGACCCATGTATTTATTTCCTCCTCCATTTAGTCTTCTTGTGTGCTAGAACCACTTTCGCTATTTGTTTTAAAATAAGCTCAAACTTTAAAAAAAAAAAAAATGGTTTTGGGGGGGGTTGCTTTTGGTTGGGTTTGGTTTGGTTTCTGTCTTTCTACTGTGTGATGTGTGTGGTACTGTGGCGGGGGGGGGGGGGGGGAGAATTCAACTCATGTGAACACAAACTAACCATTTAAGCTACATTGGCTGCCAAGGAGCTCTTGGAATCTTTCCCTCTCGACCCTCATATGCTGGGCCAAAGGCATAGGCTGCCATACTAGGGTTGATGTGTCCATGTTGGGGATTCGAACCCAAGTCCTCGTGCTTGAAGACAAGTACTCTTACCCACTGACCCCTTCACCAGCCCCAGAAAAGGCTTTAATAGGACCAGCAACATAGCTCAGTCGGTAGAGTGCACATCTTGCATGCACAGAGCCCAAGTTCAACCCCTAGCAGAATATAGATGTTAAAATAAATAAATAAATAATAATAATAATAATAATAATAATAATAATAATAATAACAGTAAACATAAAATCCCTGCATGATGGTGCTAGTCAGGAAGCCCAGCACTTGGAAGGCAGAATCATCAGCCTGAGGCGATACAAGGCTTTGTTGCCATCTGTGGAGATATAAGTTCTGAACAGTTACTATGTCCTCAGTACCATGCTTGACTAGGTGGAAGCATACAAAGTACCACTGTGAAGGGCTTGCAAGCCAAAGGCTTCTCACAGGGTGCATTTACCCGCGGACTCCAGGCTTCAAGATCCACCCTCCTCCTCTGTAGAGCTAAGCATGCTGACTGACACCCAGCCCCGACCCTGCCACCGGGTGCTGGCTAGTTCTCAAGCCTGGTATTAGCTGCTTTTGTGGCCATCGCCCTGGAAGGTGGGTACCACCATCCTCACTTCCCAAGGAGTTTAACCGAGACTCAGAATCTTCGTAGACTTGCATCTAGTTACACAGCTGCTCCAAGACTGAGCACAGGTTCCATGCTAACCTAGAAGTCCTAGAGTGGCTGTATGTGCCTTGATTCAGTGCAAAGGCAGACTCCAAGTCCTGGTGTCGGTGCCAAATACCCAAGAGAGGCAGTTTAGAGACCTGTTGGAGCTCATAGATTCAGATACCTTGTTCCACCTCAGGGGTGCTATGGCAGAAGATGGAAAAGAGCACAATACAGCTCCCTTCGTGGTAGATGGTGAAGAGAGAGCTCAAGAAGGAGAGGCAGGAAGGGAAAGAGGGAGGGAGAGAAAGAAGGAGAAAGGGAGGGAGAGACAAATGCCTGTGATAGCTTTTTTCTCCTTTTACCACTGGGTACCTAAGTCCCTGCCATGCTGCTGCCTCCTGGGTTGCCCTCTTCACTGTGGTATTTTTTTTTTTTTTTTTTTACTGTGTTGGTGAATCAAACCCAGGACCTTAAGCACACTGGGCCGATGCATTATCTCTGAGCTATAACCAAATTCAATACCACACTTTTAAACTTAGTAGTTAAACGGAAAAAAAGAAATAAGGACAGGAAAGGACATGACTGCTCCTAGGGATAGTGGAAGAGAACGTTTATTATAGAAAAAAAGGGAGACATAGCCACAGACAGACGCATCTGAGAGAGTCTGGAGTGGTCATGACCATGAACCATGTGGGAAGACAGAGAGGAAGGGAGAGAGAGAGGACAGGAGGCCACAAGTACAAGAGGAGGGCAGGTAACCAAACTGGAGTATAGAGGGAAGAGCCTCTGAGGGAAGGAGCTAGAGAGTTCAGAGTTGAGGGCAGGGTATGCCAGCCATACTTTGTAACAGGAGGGGCCTGAAGGATGCTGGGGGAACCTGGAGGCCAGGTCTACTTTGCTATGTTAAATAAGTCCCTCAGCCATGTATCCCAGGGTTTAAAAATTAACATCAGTTTTCACTGTAACTCTTCCCAAATATTCGTTTAAGACAAGTTCTCACACATCCCAGACTGGCCTCAAATGTATTATGTCATTCCGTACATATGACCCTGAATTCCTGATCCTCCTGCCTCTTCCTCCTGAGGGTTTGGATTGCAGGTGCACACCACCAATCCTTGTCTATGCAGTGCTGGGGAATCTCACCTTGGGCAAGCACTCTGCCAAGGAAGCTATAGCCCAGCATCTCTCAAGTTCCTTATTACTAAAATTCTTCACACTAAGCCCAGCACCATTGTCTACACATTTTCTAAAGTATACTCGAGTCTTATCTCTGGGCTCCTGCTAACGCAAGACAGAATGTGTTGTTTCAACTGACCGCACGAAACAGATTCAACACTATTGCATGCTGGGAGAGAGTCTGACCTGACCGTTCCTTATCCATGTCATTGTGGTAGAAGCAGACATGACATTAGAGTGCAAACAAAACAGAGAAGAGCTTGGAAAATACATGGTTTGAATAATCCTAGGGCTGTGAGCCGCAGTTTCTCCTTCAGGACCTGAAATCTCATATAACCATAATCATGCTTGGCAGGGGGGAATGTTAAAAAAAAAAAAAAAAAACCAGCTCTCCCATGAGCCTTCCAGACTTAGTTACACCACAGCTAAATCAGGTGACTCCAACACATGATTCATATTACACACACACACACACACACACACATACACACACACACACACAAAAATATTTACCAAAATAAGACTCCCAGAGGAGAAACTATCCTGTTCTCAAAATTCCATTCAGAATTTTTTGCCAAGTTTTCTGTTTAGTTTGACTTAACTGCTGTGTCTTTCTTCAAAAATAAAAGTCTGTATGGACACACACAGCTTTCAATTTTAAGTCTCTGGGTTCAGACACACTATAAACACAATTTGTCTTAGCGGAGGTAGGTCATAAGTCTGTTACTTCGGTGATGTATACATTTTTTTACTGTGGAAATTTTTGGTCATGACAGAAGTGGTCCAAGGAGTAGTGTAACCAACTATTAAGTACAAATCACCCAGATTCAAACACTGTTAGAGGGTTAAGTCATATGTGTGTGATATACACAAGGCCCAGGGTCCGACCCCCACCACAAAAGGAAAATGATTAGACATGTTATAAGTCATTTTACATACAGCATTCTCTGCCTTGCCTTCTTTCCAGCAAATAGAGCCACCACCCCCAGCATGCCTTCGTCAAAGGGTTTCAACCTGAAACCTTCAGAGCAGTGGTTCTCAACCTATGGGTTGTGACCCCTTTGGGGTCAAATGACCCTTTCAAAGGGGTCACATATCAGACATCCTGCACATCAGATATTTACATTATGATTAATAGCAGTAGCAAAATTATAGTTATGAGGTAGCGACAAAAATCATTTTGTGGCTGGGGGAAGGTCAGCACAACCTGAGGAACTGTTTTCAAGGGTTGTAGCATTAGGAAGGGTGAGAACTACTGCCTTAAAGTAGCTTTGCTAGCCGGGCGTGGCGGCACACGCCTTTGATCCCAGCACTCGGGAGGCAGGCGGATCTCTGAGTTCGAGGCCAGCCTGGTCTACAGAGTAAGTTCCAGGACAGCCAGGGCTATACGGAGAAACCCTATCTCCAAAAAAAAAGCAAAAAAAAAAAAAAAAAAGAGCTTTTCTACATCCCCTGAATGACAAAGTTACTGGGTTGGTGAGATAGCTCAGCGGGTAAGAGCACCGAATGCTCTTTCTTTCAAAGGTCGTAAGTTCAAATCCCAACAAAAACATGGTGGCTCCCAACCACCCATAATGAAATCTGACGCCCTCTTCAGAGGTCTCAAGACAGCTACAGTGTACTCATTTATAATAATAAATGAATCTTTAAAAAAATTCATGTCATTAATTTTAAAAAATTCATGTTATTAATTTAAAAGCTCAGCACCAGGCTGAGACAGCACCTCCTGTCTTACTTAGGGTTTCTATTCCTGTAATTAATCACCATTAAGCAACTTGGGGAGAAATGGGTTTATTTCACAGTACCTTGTAACACAAGGTCAGGGAAGCCAGGGAAGGAACTCAAGGCAAGAACCTGGAGGCAGAAACTGATGCAGAGGCCATGGAGGGATGCTGCTCACTGGCTTGCTCCTCATAGCTTGTTCAGTGTGCTTTCTTAAAGCATCTAGGATCACCATCCCAGGAATGGCACTGCCCACAGCAGGCTGGGCCCTCCAAAATCAATAATCAACCAAGAAAATGCATTCTAGGCTTTCCTTTGAGCCAATTTGGGGCAGGGTGCATTTTCTCAATTGAAGTTCCCTCTCCAAAATGAGAAACCAAAACTAGGTCCTCTTAAAGAGCAGCCAGTGCTCATATCCAGTCCAGTATTCTGTACCTTAAGATTCTTGTAAGTTGATTACCTTGAAAGAATAAAGTCAATGAGAAGAATAACAAAGTGGAGGGAAGGTTTTTAGTTGTTGTAACAATGTAACTTATCTAAACATAACCATTCACAATGACAACATAGTGACAACGGGAACCCTCACAAAGTTCTGCATCTGTTACTGCTAGTCCTTTCCATAGCTTCTCATAATCTCTAACTGGAACTCTATCCATTTTAAAAAATTAAAGTTGAAAAGCTCCCTGGAGAGATGGCTGCATGGTTAACAGCACTGGCAGCTCTTGCCAAGACCTGGATTCAGTTCCCAACACCCACACGGTAGCTCACAACCATCTATAACTCAAGTTTTAGGAAATCTGGCCTCTACCAAGCACACATGTCAATTATAATCCTCATTCCTGCAATCAGTCATGTGGCCTTCGATGGGTATTTATAACTACCTTCCTCCACTAGCCATTCTGTATTTCCTTCCCCCTCGGCAAGCACCTCAGCAGGTCTTGGCTCTTGTCCTGGAGGAATGACCCATACCTTCATGCCTGATGGGTCTGTATCCTTTGTCATCCTGCTTGGATTAGGCTGTTGTAGTTTCCCATTGACTTTAATCACAGGACATGGTAGTACTGAGAGACATCCTAAGGAATCTCCTGCACTCCAGACATAATCCTTCTTACATCCATTGTGAAGAGGCAATCCGGTTTCCCCATGGTAATCTGGATCGATCACCCCTCCTAACACTGTTATTCCTTTCTTAGCCTGTTGGTTTAAGGGCATTAGAAGCCCAAAGCAATCAGGGGAAAGTCCGAGCTCCTAGTTCAATGGAATGTTTGTTGTGGCTCCTGGCAGAACCGCTTCCCCCTCTAGAACGAAAACTTTAGGCCAGCGTAATTTGGGGTTGCCAGAACAGGAAGCAAAACTTTCCTAGTGGGTCACTAGGAGTGATACTAAGTGGAACTATTCCCTTTTCCACCCTTTGATTCCTGGACCCATGGATCCTATATATCAGATGCTGATTCAAAGCATAGACTGCCTTCTGGAGAGCCCTGCTCAGCCCTCCATGCTACTGCCACCTAATTGGCACGCAAATGTGTCTTTAAAAGGCCATTCCATCTTTCTATCAGACCAGCTGCTTCAGGACTGCAGAGAACGTATTAAGACCAGTAGATCCTATGGTCTTGGGCCCACTGTCATAATTCTCTGGCTGTGAAGGGAGTTCCTTGGTCAGAAGCAATACTGTGTGGAATACATGTCCATGGATGGTGGTTTTGGCAGAAGTATTATGTGCAGGAAAGGCAAAGTCGTAACCAGAATAAGTATCTACTCCAGTAAGAACAAAACATTATCTTTTCCATGGAGGAAGTGGTCCAGTGTAGTCAACCTGCTACCAGGTTGCTATCTAGTCACCTCAGGGAATGGTGCTTTATCTGGGGTTCGATGTTGGTCTCTGATGTTGGCAGATCTGGCACTCAGCAGCTGCTGTAGCCAGGTCAGCCTTGGTGAGTGGAAGTCCAAGCATAACCTCCATCTCAGCCATCATGGCCACTTTGTTCATGTGTCCATTGAGCAATGACAGGGATGGCTGGGGAAAGAGGCTGGCTATGCACAGAATGGGTCATCCTATCCACTTGATTACTGAACTCCTCCTCAGATGACATCACCTTTTGGTGAGCATTTACATGGAACACAAATATCTTCATATCATTTGCCCATTTGGAGAGATCTATCCACATACTTTTTCCCCAGATATCTTTCTCACCAATTTTCCAATCATGACCTTTTCAAATCCCTGCCCATCCAGCCAATCCATTGGCTACAGCCCATGAGTCAGTAAACAATCGTACATCCGGCCATTTCTTCTTCCAAACAAACTGTAGTACCATGGGTACTGCCCGAAGTTCTGCCCACTGTGAAGATTTTCCTTCACCTGTATCTTTCAGGGTTGTCCTGGAAAGGGGTTGTAATGCTGCAGCTGTCCACTTCTGGGTGGTGCCTGCATAACGTGCAGAGCCATCAGTAAACCAGGTCCTAGTCTTCTCTTCTTCAGTCAGACGATCATAGGGAACACCCCATGAGGCTATAGGTACATGCTTGGCAGCAGATGGCATTGTAACAGGAGTAGAAAGCATAGACATTTGAGCAACTTCTTCATGTAAGTTGCTTGTGCCCTCAGGACCTGCTCTGGCCCGATCATGCATATACCACTTCCATTTGATAATAGACTGCTGCTGTGCACGTCCTACTTTTTGACTTGGTGGGTCCGATAATACCCAGCTCATGATGGGCAGTTCAGGTCTCATGGTAACATTCAGCTTCCACTAAGGCCCAAGAGCAGACCAGGGGCTGTTTCTCAAAGGGAGAATAGTTGTCTGCGGATGATGGTAGAGCTTTGCTCCAAAATCCCAACGGGTTTTTCTGTAATTCACCTACAGGGACCTGCCAGAGGCTCCAAACAGCATCTCTATCTGCCACAGACACCTCAAGTACCATCGGGTCTGCTGGATCATATGGTCCAAGTGGTAGAGCTGCCTGCACAGCAGCCTGGACCTGCTGAAGAGCCTTCTCCTGTGCCAGGCCCCACACAAAGCTAGCAGCTTTCCCAGTCACTTGGTAAATGGGCCTGAGAATTCCACATCCATGTGAAATACTCCAGAACGAAGTGTCTCCAGAATCCAAGTAAACCCACGAAACATGCTTCTTTCTGGGCGGTGAGAGGGGCAAGGTGCAATAATTTATCCTTCACCTTAGAATAAATATCTCTGCATGCTCCACTGGACTCCTAAGACTTTCACTGAGGAAGACGGTCCGGGAATTTTGGTGGGATTTATTTCTCACCTTCTGATGCATGTATGTGTTCCCAATGAGTCAGAGTGGTTGCTACCTCCTGCTCACTCCATCCAGTCAGCACAATGCCATCAATACAGTACATCACAGTCGTATTTTGTTGAAGAG
>JADRCD010146794.1:0-13476 GCA_019843815.1 Montemys delectorum | reverse complement strand
TCTCTCTCTCTCTCTCTCTCTCTCTCTCTCTCTCTCTCTCTCTCTCTTTCTCTCTCTCTCTCTTTCTCTCAAGATAGGTCTCTGCTTGAGATCACTATTTCTTGCAGACCAAAGCCCAGTCTTTTATTTTGCACAAGCCACTTCCTTAGGAAATTCATATCAACTCAGTCATTTAACCCAGGTTACCTTTTGACTATCAATCATATCAGCATTTTATGACTTTAAATCCTTGACTTTAAAGATAGAGCCACCTGGCTCAACTGGTAGTTAGCATGTAAAAGAATGAAAATCCATCCATTCCTATGTCCTTTTAAAAGCTCAAGTCCAAGTGTATCAAGGACCTCCACATAAAACCAGATACACTCAAGCTAATAGAAAAGAAAGTAGGGGAAAGTCTCAAGCACATGAACACATGGGAAAATTTCCTGAACAGAACACGAATAGCTTATGCTCTAAGATTAAGAATCGACAAATGGGACCTCATAAATTTCAAAGTTTCTATAAAGCAAAGGACACTGTCAATAGGACAAAACAACAACCAACAGATTGGGAAAACATCATTACCAATCCCATATCAAATAGAGGGCTAATATCCGATATATACAAAGAACTCAAGAAGTTAGACTCTAGAGAACCAAATAACCCTATTAAAAATAGAGTACAGAGCTAAACAAAGAATTCTCAACTGAGGAATACAGAATGGCTGAGAAGCACCTAAAGAAATGTTCAACATCCTTAGTCATCAGAGAAATGCAAATCAAAACAACCCTGAGATTCCACCTCACACCAGTCAGAATGGCTAAGATCAAAATCTCAGGTGACAGAAGATGCTGGTAAGGTTGTAGAGAAAGAGGAACACTCCTTTGTTGCTGGTGGGATTGTCAGGTGGTACAACCACTCCTGAGGGGGTACCTCAGGAAATTGGACATAGTACTACCTAAGGACCTAGCTATACCACTCCTGGGCATATACCCAGAAAATGTTCCAATATGTAATTAGGACACATGTTCCACTACGTTCATAGCATCCTTATTTATAATAGCCAGAAACTGGAAAGAACCCAAATGTCCTTCAACAGAAGAATGGATACAGAAAATGTGGTACATTTACACAATGGAGTACTTAACTCAACTATTAAAAATAATGCATTTATGAAATTCTTGGGGAAATGGATGGTTCTGGAGAATATCATCCTGAGTGAGGTAACGCAATCACAAAAGAACATACATGGTATGCACTCACTAATAAATGGATATTATCCCAGAAGCTCAGAATACCCAAGATTCAATCAACAAACCACAAGAAACTCAAGAAGAAGGAAGATCAAAGTATGAATACTTTGATCCTTCTTAGAAGGAGGAACAAAATACCCATGGAAGGAGTGACAGAGACAAAGTATAGAGCAGAGACTAAAGGAAAGGACAATCCAGAGAGTGATCCACCTGGGAATCCTTTCCATATTCAATCATTAAACCCAGACACTATTGTGGATGCCAGCAAGTGCTGGCTGACAGGAGCCTGATATAGCTTTCTCGTGAGAGGCTCTGACAGTGCCTAACTAATTCATAAGTGGAGGCTCACAGTCATCCATTGGACTGAGCACAGGGTCCCCAATAAAGGAGCTAGAGAATGGACCCAATAAGCTGAAGTGTTTTGCAGCCCCTTAGGCATAAACAATATGAACTAACTAGTACAGCCAGAGCTCCCAGGGAATAAATCACCAACCAAAGACTGCACATTGTGGGACTCACGGCCACAACTGCATATGTATCACAGGATGGCCTAGTCAGTCATCAATGGGAGGAGGGGCCCTTGGTCCTGTGAAGGTTCTATGCCCCAGTGTAGGGGAATACTAGGACCAGGAAGCAGGAGAGTGTAGGTTGGTGAGCAGGGGGGAGAGGAAGAGAATAGGGGTTTGTTTCAGAGGGGAAACTGGGAAAGAGGATATCATTTGAAATGTAAATAAAGAAAATATCTAGTAAAAATAATTTAAAAATAAAAATAAATAAATAAAGATAGAGCCACATTGCAAAAGTTGCCAAGTTGTGCTACTTACTGGAGCTGGAACATGGCCCAATTGTTCTATTACATTATTGCCAGCTTTCTGTTTTCCAGTTTCTTCACTGCCTAACCTCGGCTGTCCTGGAATTTGCTCTGCAGCAGATCTTGAATTTAGAGAACAGCATGGTGCTGTATCCTGAGTGCTGGGATTAACAGCATGTATCACCACACCTGGCTTCCTTAATATCTTTCTGATTAAGCTGACTCATTATTACAGCTGCCTCTGTTCTTTGAGGTCCATAAAGCCCCTCATACAATTCATATTGCATCCTTATAGTTTGCACAATTTATAAATCTTGTAAAAAACACTTTTTTGGCCATTTATTTATTTATTTATTTATTTATTTACACTCCACATTTTATTCCCCTCCTAGTCTACCCTCCAACTGTTCCACATTCCATACCTCCTCCCTGCCCCCTGTCTCCAAGAGAATGTATTCTTAAACACATGTTTTCAGAGTTCTTTCCCACAGCCTTTAGGTCTCTCTTGAATGTCTCAGTGTCACAGAGATATAGTCTTGCTTCCCAGAACCATGCTGTTTTATTATTATCATGGACTCTTTAACCTTCGCAGGGATAGTATTTCCCAATAACCTTGGCAAAGAGAACATTCACCAAAGAATCAACATAAAGTAAAATATATTACATTATTATACAAATAAGCCCTATACCTCCAGCAACTATCAGCACTCAAGAAGACTCACATTCTGCTGGCTCTGCTCCTGGGACATGAACAATGTTTCACTGTCTGCTCCCACAGCAATGTTGTACCTAGCCGGCAATCCAAATGGAATCACCAATAACTGGAGAGACAGTGCCCCAAATGACCATCTCTTGTCACCAAATGAAGCTTCTAGTACGAAGATTGGGTTACATCTAATTGAGCTGTTGGCCAAAGGGATACCACAAAAATCCTCAAACACCAAGGCAGATAGTTTCCTCTCCAAAAACAGACAGCAAGGAGTCTTTGCTGAAGACAACCCTTACACAACCCATTGAACATGAAAAATTCAAGCTGGTATCTATATAGCACCTTCATCCCTGCATTATAACCTCTCTGATACAGAAAGATATTCTTCACAATACCAAATATGAAACAAAACACAAAGCCAGGCACAAATCCTTTGATTTTCAATGGTATCTTGCTTACAAGATATACTAGGAGAATGCTAACACAAAGCATGCAGGAATAACCAATCAATATTTGATTTGACTCAAGGCTTCCTCCATGAGATAGAATATATACCTGACATTGGTTGGGTAACCAAAAAACAGAGACTAGATTCCCTAGTCATCTATTGTTAAAATCAAATACTAAAGAAAAATTGGTAGTGATAAAATAACTACTAATAGCATTTTGCTATTCTTGTAGATCAGTGCCCCTCTCATCATGAGAGAAGCTTCCTCCTGCAGCAGGTGAAAACAAAGACAGAGACATAGCCGGGCAATATGTAGAGAATGAGAGACCTTGGAACTCCTGTCCTTAAATGGGATGTTTCCATCTAATCCTTCCTTTCAGGATCACAAAACCACTGAGGAAGGAAGGTAGGAAGAGTATGAAGAGCCATAGAGGATCGAGCACAAGCATCAAGTAAACATTATCAACATGATAAAACCTCATGTGATCTCATAGAGACCAAGGCAGCATGCACAGGGCCTGTGCCAGCCTTCATTTACCAGTTCCTATTCATGTATATCATGTATTCCAGTTTAGGTAGGTCTACAAATCCTGACCCTTTTCTTGGGTTCTTCTACTTTTTATCTTGTCCAACTCTGATGTGATAGTTTTATCTTGTATATTATTTTCTCATATTTTATCACTGTCTCTTAAAAATCTGTTTTGTTCTAATGAGAGACAAAAAGAGAATAGATAGGACAGGAAGAGGGGTAGAGGTGAACTAAGAGTACAGGGAGGGAAAAGTGTAATCAAGATATGTTGTATGAGAAAAGAATCTATTTTCAATTAAATGGAGGGGCAGAACTTCTACTTCTTATGTCACAGTAATAGAGCTTTCCAGGCCCCATGTATCCAGTTTAGTTACAATGAAAATGCAGTATCTTATAATAATCTGTAAGCATTTCTAACCACTTATAGAAAGGGCAAAGGTAAGGAAAATTATCACACCAAAAGATGAAGTTTTAAACAAAAATTCTTAGCTGAAAATGCTAAAGGAATACAAGAAGATGTATTGTGTTATTCTCAGAAGAAAACAGCTGGGAGTAAAGTCCATAGTGATGCTTAAAAGCTATACACAGAGAAAGATGTGCATGTACAAACATACACACAGTGCACTTACTCTGAATTAGGCACTTTCTAAGTATTTTACACAATTGGCTCATTTAATACTAACAATGTTATTTGTTAGGCAGCATTATTATCTACTTTTTTCAGAAAAAGAAATGGAAGAGAAGTATGCATAGTTAGATTCCCAAGGTCATTTTGCTGGTAAATAATGGAAGCAGAATTTGTCTACTAGTATTATAGGCACTTGGAACAGCATTTGCTAGAACACATGGGCTCTTTACTTAGAGCTACAAAATAACTAGAAGTAGGATCAAAGCTTGGCATCTTTCCCTTCATTTTATACCCATTGTATTGATGATGCTTATCCTGATTGATTCTACATAGACATTGTCACTCAAAGAGTGTCCAAGTACAAACCAATGAGACCTAAACCATCTCATTCACCTTCAAGGCTGAAAGCATAAAGGTAAAGGGACATTGACCCAAACCTGTAGGTACTTTGTGTTCTAGAATCAGCAAGGCTAAACATGACAGACCATACCCCAAACGGAGAAAAGCATCTGCATTGATAAAGCTGCACCTGACAGGAGTCTTCATCCCTTGGGGATCAGATAGACCACCTCAGAGGATAAGGATTTGTACAGTCCGTCTCACAGAATGACTAGAGCAATAGTCATCCAGTCCACAACTTGACCACAAAGTGTAGCTGTACAAGCCTCCCATCCTCTCTCCCAATTCTTCCCATTTCCATCCAAAGCTTATCTCAATGGAATGGAAGATCCATCCAAAAGATGCTGAACCCTCTGTCTGTCGTTCTTCACACTGTGCTGCAATGAATTTCCTTTCTCTTCTTCTTCTTGCCATTGTAAACCTTCTATTAGCACAGTGGGCCATGGGGAAGACTAGTCTGCTTTGGGTTACCATAGTTAGGCTTTGGCCAAAGGTATGGTTTCATAGACATCTTTACCATGGGAATGAACTGGGGTTAGTGGATTCTCTTATTATTCTTCCAAGGTGGTCACATCAAATAGAGTCTCCTTTCTCTCTCTATCACTAATCCTTGTCACTTTTCTAGGTATATAGGAGACAGGTAGCCAAGTCTTTTTTGGTAAGGCCTAAAATTCTCACAACAAAAGATGATACATTCATTAAATGTTTTAGACAGGAAAAGTTTCAGTATTAGCTGAGCATCTGATATGTCCGTTCCACCAAGCAAGACACTTTATAACTCAGAATGACACTGTTACTTTGTGAAATCCAGCCCTGTAAGACTTCAGTACCCATCAGTGGCAGAATCCAAAGTTTCTACTTAGAAATAGCTGTTAAAAGGAAGATAGTTTCCTGACTTAGACCCAGTGTATAATGGCAGCCTATAACTAATAGAAGAAGGGACCGACAGTACTGAGGATCTCCAGAGTTACTGCTTGGCGATGTACAGCATAGAGGTGTTTGTTGATTCCGGGCTGTTATAGTACGCCTAGAAGCTCAGCCCTAAGAAGTTATTGAAAAAGTCTTCAGATCCAGCGCCATAAAACATACTCACAGGAATCCTAGGATAATGGGACTTGAGGAATTTAGACATCTGTTACACAGCTTGATGCTAGCTTTGGGGAAATTCTGTGCCTACATGCAAGGCAAGAAAGTTAATGACTCTTACAAATAGAATCCAGTCAATGGCAGATGGACAATTGTTAGGTAATCCCTGACCTAATAGAAAATGTGTTTTACACCGCCTGCATTGTGTGTGTATGTGATACATCAATATCTTAATCTATCACATCAGGAACTCAGATTAAAGCTACACAATTTAAATAGTTGCTGAGAAACAACTATGCAAGAGCATAATAAAAAAAATAATGTTCTGTGTTTAATGGCACACATGACTAAAAAGGATTAGGTTTACACATATGTACTTACATGTTTTTTTTTTTTTCATTTCTTTTCAGGTTTATTCTTTATTCTTAAGTCCTTAAATAACACAAGAGAATGTAAAAGCCATTACCACAGCCTATTGTATTTATGCCTTTATGTTTCACATATTTTATTAGTTTGTACAATATGCTACCCTTGCTTATCACTTATAAATAATTACATACCTTGTAAAAGCTAGATATAAAAGACAAAGGAAACACTGTAAAGCAAGGTAGTATTCACCCTAGCATGTATTAATTCTCATTTTACTGTTTTTGTTACTTCCTGCAAGTTTGTATTTTTCTCTACTGTGTGACATGAAGGATACTTTTACAAAGGATAGCCCTAGTACTCACAGAGATTAAAAGGCCCATTGTTAGAGGAGCCGTACACAATCCAAAGCTTCTTGTGGTAAACATTGGTAAGACTGAATTTAGAAAATCTGACCCCCTTTGAAAGGTGTCTCTGTGTGAGAGTAGTGGCATCAGTATCACAAAGCTACTTTGGAAACAATAACACCCCTGCAACACTGTTTTGCACAGTGTCTTTTTAGTTAGTGGTAATATTCATGGCCTGTGTCTCTTAGAAAGTAAAGGCAAAATAAACGTCTGCTAAAATGTTTGAGGGGGTAGTGGTGGCTAGAGAGGTAGCCCAGCAGTTAGGAGTACTACTGTCTTCTCTTCCAGAGGACCCAGTTTTGATTCCCAACATCCACATGGCAGCTCACAACCATCTATAACTGTAGTTCAAGGGGATCTAATATCTTCTCCTAGCCTTCTTGGGCACCAGGCATGAAAGTGCTATGCAAATTGTGTGCAAGCAAAACACCCATACAGAAAAAAACTAGATTAAATTAAAAATTACTTTTAAAAAAAAAAATAAAACCTTTGAAGATCTGAATCTTGGGGAACAGGGATAGGAAATTATGGCTTCAAGGCCACAGAAGATGAAAGGAACAGAGAGGGATGAAGAGCAGTGCCTGAGCAACATGCTTTGTGGGCAAGCAGATCCTATCTTTAAACTGCTTACCTGAGGCAAGAAAAAAAAAAAAAGAGGGAGCTGTATCCACAGCTTCAAGATCTTCCAAATTCTGTTGGTGTTACTTTCCTTAAGGGCAGTAGCTTCTCTGTACTTCCTGTGCCAATCAGACTCTCAAAACATCCTACCTCTGCAAAGCTAGGGACACTTCTAATGCAACACAGGCATCTTAAGAAGAGAGTTCTTCCAAGCATTCTAGGGAGTAGAGAACTGCCCTTTGCCTCACCTCCATCCACAGCAAGAATATTTGCTGTAACAATGACAAAACCACATCTGTCATCACCAGGGTCTTTCTGGTGATGCCGTCTGAGATCTGAACCATAGAGACTCGAGGTGCTTAGGTGGGGTTTTTAATTCCTGTGCAAAAACATCAGGTGTAGTGAGATATTTATATTCTTTTTAGAAACACAGAAAGATTATAAGAATATGTTTTTGCTTTAATCCCAAGTATGGGATATGGGACTGCTTCAGCTTGTCCACAGCAGCTGACTATGATATTTCCTCTGTGTTCTAGCAAAGGCATGATTTTGACCACCAGAGAATTTTTGTGAGTGTGTGAAGTTCGAAATTCTGGGAACTCTTCAGAAGGTTTGTAAGTGCTAGAACTTCGATGGGGATAGCTTGTGACTAGTTGGTGGTTGGATGCTGTCAATTGGTGTTGGTTGTGGGTTATTGCAGTTTCTCACATAATTGTGTGCAAAGAGAAGAAATTAGATATTCTGACAGTGAAGATCAAACTTGCCCCAAGGAACCTGACATGCCCAATCAGCAGGAAGTAGTCTAATGATATCATTATCTCTTTTCCTATCCCTGACTTTATTCAAGGATTTCTTTCTTCCTTTCTCCCCTCTATCCTTCTTTCTCTCCTACCTAGTGTTAGGGAGTTGAAAGGAAAGATGAGAAAGGGTGGAGGGTAGAAGAAAGAACCCACAAAATAACCAAAGTGTTGGCTAAAATCATGACCAAAAGCAACTCTGGGTGGAAATGGCTTGTTGCATCTACAGTATATAGTCCATCATCCAGACACGTCAGAGCAGGAACTCAAGGCACACTCCTGGAGGCAGGAAATGATTGATACACAGGCCATGGAGGAGTGCTGTTTACTGTCTTGATCCCCATGTCTTTCTCAGCCTATTTTCTTATAATACCCAGGATCATCATTTCAGGGGTAGAACTGCCCACGGTGGTCTGGACCACCCCATAGCAACCATTAATTTTAAAAAAATAATCTATACAGAACTTCTCTAAGGCAAAGCTTATGGATTCATTTTCTCAATTCAGATATTCTCTTCCCAGATATTTCTAGATTTTTAAGTTGACAAAAAAAACCATCCAGCACATTAGTATAAGCTCATCATTGCGTTCAATGACTTATTATCCCCATTGGCAAGTTCACTGGTTAAGTGCAGTATATTGACACCTTGGGATCAGTGCTTCACATTGGGATAAAATGGCATATAAGAGACCTCATCACTAAACCTCAGTGAAAGAAAATAGTAAAGATAAAATAGAGTAAGCTCTTACCTTGGGAGAGACAGGGGCCTCTGCAGGAAAGCAAGAGTGAGAACAGAGCTGCAAGCCTTTCTCCATCAGCACCATGAGGATCCACATGTAAAAACAAAGGCAGGAAAGCAAGAGTCTGTAGGAACTACCAGAAAAATACTTACCAGCTCCTCTCCCCCACCCGGCACCCCCTACACACACCAGCACCAAAGAGAACAGGGGGCTGCAGAGACCAAAGGCTCCCATTGCCCTTCCACTACACAGCACCAAGTAAAGCCTGAGGCTCTGAGAACTTTCCTGGTGCCAGAAATTCTCTCCCTAAGTACTCTGTTCATTTTGGATTTTCTGTTATTTAATCTCCACTGTTGTATACATGTCTATGTCTCATGTCAGTTGGTTTTGTCTGTATATTGTTCAGTTAAGTCTTAGAGAGGCCGTGTATGGGTTCTTTACCTACTCTACCACAAGGCACTCTTTCTTACCTTTCCTCAATCCCCTATCATTCTCATGTCCTTGCCTCTTTCCCTCATCCTTATTCTTCCCTACCTTTACATTGTTGTTGTTATTGTTGTTGTTGTTGTTGTTGTTGTTGTTTAAGACATGGTCTCACTATGACCTCTGACTGTCCTGGATCTCCCTATGTAGAGCAGGCTGGCCTCAAATGCACCAAAACCTGCCTGTAAGCTTCCCAAGGGCTGGGATTAAAGATGTGCACCACTATGTCTGGCTTCCTCCTCTCATTTCTTAATTCTGCCATTCCATAGTTTTAACAATCTCTAATCTGCAGATCATGACTACATCCCAAACTTCCTGTCCCAGGAGCTGAGCATGCCTTAATTTTTTTCTCAAAGTTTACACTATACTTGTCTCACTAGTTTTCCCTCCCAATCCTAATATTATCATAATTTAATCGTAATTAAAATCCAAATATATTCTGTACTATCCTTATCTGTTTGTCATCCCGAAGTTTGTGGAGCCAAAGGGGCATCTGATTGTTGTTAATTGCCTACTACAACCTTTATACAATGCTAATTCAGTATCTGAAGTTGTTCTCTATGTTGACAGAATAGGTGAGGCATAATGCAGTGTGAGTGGACCTTTCTGGGCTCATGGTCCAAGGAACTATTTTCTGAACTATGAATTTTAATTCTACGACTTTATAGTCCCACTTTAATGTTCTAATATTTCTAATGAAAGACTATAAGTGATATGATAGAAGGACCAAAGTATACTGTATATATGTAAGAGATTTTCAAAGAACAAATAAAATGTTTAAAGAGAATAAAATGCTTTAATTATATTTGGAAGTACTAGGGACTAAACCTAGATAACTACACATAGCAGGCATATACATACATACATACATACATACATACATACATACATACATACTGTACCTCTGAACCATTATCCTCTCTTTTTATTTACATTTTTAGACATAGTTTAGCTTGAATAATAGATTGGATAGCAAGCACAAGACATTTTGGGATATTAATTTGAAGAAGTGCTATGTGTTAGAGAATGGGACCTGGAGACTGGAAAGAAAGATTTAAACCATAAACTATAAGGAGTTAGTCAATAACAAGACATCAGGTTAAAGAACTTTGACTCATCTTTTAAAAATTAATGGGTTTTTTGTTTTTTTGTTTTGTCTTGTTTTGTTGGTTTTTTGAGACAGGGTTTCTCTGTGTAGCCCTGGCTGTCCTGGAAAAAAAATTAATTTTTAAATATTATGAAACAGTCTCTGCTCCATATTTAATCTCGGCCTTGTGAGGGTTTTGTGCCCCAGTGTGGGGGAATGCCAGGGCCAATGGGTGGGAGAGGGTGGGGGGACAGGCATTGGGAGGGGGGAGGCAGAAGGGGTTTGTTCTTGTGTTTGTTTGTTTGTTTGTTTGTTTTGGAGGGGAAAATGGGAGAGTGTACATGTGAATGAAGAAAATACCTAATATAAAAAAATAAATAAATAAATTAAAAAAAAATATTATGAAACAAACTACTTCCTAATGCTTATAACATAACATTATATTACACAAGTAGACTGAAATAAGGTCACATCAAGATTCAAGATTGTGTTTGTCAGGAGTTTGTAGGTGTCATAAAGCAAGACACAACCTGAAAGCCAGACATACCTATAATCCTATTGCTCAGGGGCCTAGGACAGGAAGAGTGCCAAGAGGTAAAGCCATGCCTGGGTTACATAGAAAGTTACTTTTGGAGGGGGGAGAAGGAGGGAGTAAAGAAGGAAGGATAAAGAAAGAAAGGAAGGAAATGAGGGAGGGAGGGACCAGAAGGCCACAAAATTCTCTTAAAAGGTAGATAAAGAATAAACCATTCTCTACAGTTACAAAGATGTTGTGGGAAATATTTTTTTAAAAAAAATCTCCCCGCAAACTCTCCTGGCCCACTGTACCGGCCATCTACATCACTATGTCCTGGAGGGCTCCTGCTATTTTCTCCCAGCTAACAAGATCATCTCACTTACATACAATGCTCTACACTCCCACAATCAGTATATAGCGCCTAGTACCCCATAAAAACATGACTCTTAAGGCTTAATTATCCAATCAGGTTTATATATCAATAAGATCACAATTTACAAGATGCCAATACAATAATTTCAGAGCCAAATGATAAAGACAATGTTTTACACCCAATTATTCTAACCTTGTAAAAAAAACCTTAGCTACCTGTGGCTGTTTAAAACCACATGGGGCTGGATTATCTTCTTCCCCTGCCTCCTTGATGATTTTTTCCCCTGCTCTCTGACCTCTCCTCCTAAACTTCCCACTCTGCCTCCCTATTCCAATGTCCTATGTCCAATCACAGGCCTGTCACTGCTCTAATATGATTGGACAGAGAAAATGCTGCAACACAAAGACCCCAAATGTTCAGGCTCTGTGCTTCTTACCCATTATTTCTGCTACTTTTTTTTGGAGTCCAGACATGAATGGGACCCCATTCTTATTACTATGCTACTGAACCATTGGAATTTCTGCCTGTTCCTCCATAAACACAACTGTAAACTTAAGTATGGTCAGCAATCATCAGGCATGTCATTGTAAAACAAAATCAGGCAAAGGTATCCCAGGAACCTTTGCCAACTTGTCCTGTCTGCTCAGTCAGTGAACACTGAGGTATGCTTGGGATGCTGGGACCTGTGTGCACCACCTTGCCCCCGGACAGCACAGCTCGTCATTTGTCTGACTCCATAAACTTCATCTTGTGCTCAATTTGAACCAGATGCTGCTGTTACTCACAAGAGTCAACTGGGATGCAGCCAAGACCATGGACGACAATCTCACATCTCACTGTGACACAAATACTTCATAGACATGAGTACATGGTTGAAAATATCTTCTTACATCCAGGAGGTCATATTATTAATTTACATCACAATAATATTTCAACACCACTTCAGATTCTGTATGGATATCTGTTTGTCTGGGAAACATCATTTATCCAGTCATTCTGAATTGAAACTCAAAATCTATGCAGCATTGATAATTTAATATACATAGAAGGGAAAACATCTGAGAATCTTATGGATTATTAAACACCAAAACGTTCTGTGGATGAAAATTAAAGGAAATCCTTTGCCAAGTTTCTTGGCTCACTGTGGAGCCAGGAATAGAGAGTGCATGCGATGGTGCTTCCAGACCCGAGATTCTGTGAGGAGGTCATAAAATCAATACACTGAGTTGAGAAAAATTACATCTCAGCAGTCTGTGAAGACAACAAAACCCAAAACATTCTAGATAAGCCTTATTGCTCACCTAAGATGTAATGCTGCCAAGCAAAGAGATTTCATTGATTACAAAAATGACAACATTGCAATAATGTTGAGGAAAGTTTAAACACAGAGCGCACTTAATGCAGCATCTAATGTGCAAAGATGGAGAGGGCTTTCCCAGAGAAGAGATTACATCAAATCCCAAATACAGTTTGGAAAAGACATGAAGATAAGACTAAATTCATACTATTATATTAGAGGAAAAACGTTACATAAACAAGGTAGCAAGATGCTACATTGGAACCCTCCACACTGTTTTCTAGATGACACATAGCATTCTAAAACATTTTTATATTCATAACTAAAGTGCTGAAACAGTTTTCCAGTCGTGTGTAACACTCCCGGGAACCTGCTTTGACTCTTTATCAGGGTTGCTATCCTGTGGCCTATGAGTCAAAATTTGTTTTGATTCTACGACAACAGAGCCTGGGCTGCCTTTGAGATGTGATTTGAGTGCTTGATCCTGAATTTTTCGCTTTGATGTCAGAATTACAAGAAGTAAAACTTTATCTGTGGGATATACTCAAACTCCACAGCTCCAAGTTCTCTATGAAAATTGTAATAACAGATTTTATTCATTGTCTTTGTTGCTGTTACGAAATACCCAAGGCTGACTACTTCATTAAGAAACCCTTTTGTACCACATGTCTAGAGGTATGATGCCTAGGGCCTGACATCATGATAACATTTCTGGATGAAACCTGAGACATCACAGAGTCTCACAGCAAGACGTAGGCCTCCCACATTGGTATCTTTCAGTCTAATTTCTTACCCTTTTGAACAAATCCCGCCAG
This sequence comes from Montemys delectorum, assembly GCA_019843815.1. Lineage (NCBI taxonomy): Eukaryota > Metazoa > Chordata > Mammalia > Rodentia > Muridae > Montemys > Montemys delectorum. Next base: position 134 of record JADRCD010146794.1, on the reverse strand, counting down.
GATTTAATCATGAAACTCTATAAAATGATATTACTTAAACAGAGGTCCCAGCAATAAATACTATTGTGGGATTGATATTTCAAAATGAGGTTAATGTTTCAGTAATTTAAGCCTTGGGAGCTCTCTCTTTCTCA
>JADRCD010146793.1:0-13165 GCA_019843815.1 Montemys delectorum | reverse complement strand
AGAGAGAGAGAGAGAGAGAGAGAGAGAGAGAGAGAGAGAGAGAGAGACAGAAAGACAGACACACAGAGAGAGTGAGAGACAAAGAAAGACAGAGACACAGAGAGAGAACCTGCAAACATACACAGCTGGGAGGAAGTGGGGATATGGGAGGACTCGGAGGGGAAGGAATGAGGATAGAAAAAGGATCCAAACACTTATGCAGGTATGAACACTTAATAAACAACAATTCAGTTACTGTGGAAAACTATTTTTAATGTCAGGATTACTATCTACAGGTGTTTTGAGGTTCACAGGAAGGCACCTACATGCCACATGCAAATACTAACTATGCCAGTTTACATAAGGGCTATATGCATCCTCAGGTTTCAGTGTTGACTCCCATTTCTAAAGCAGCTTTAAGTTTCCTACGGACATCAGGCTGCGGCTAGCAGGGCGGGCTGCTTTCCCTTTGTGTCTACCATACCACACGGTGGAGAAGCATGAAAAATATATGCATGTATACTGAGTGAAAATTTCAACATTTAATCTGTGTACCAGGAATCTCTCAGTCGGGCAGTGGTGGCGCACGCCTTTAGTCCCAGCACTGGGAGGCAGAGGCAGGTGGCAGAGGCTAGGCTCCCATGGAAATGCTGAGGAAGCCGAAGAACCTGTTGGTTTTCATGTGTGTTTATGATAGGATTTCCAGCGCAGTGTTTTATTGATTGTAAGCCATGGATAAACAACACCTATGTCCCATGAGAGTTTTCTAGAAACACACAATCTCAGGTCTCCACCTAAAGATCTCTAGGAGCCTCTTACACATTAAAAGTTTTAGAAAGAAAAAAAAAAAACCATTAAGAGCTTGTATCTAGAATCCCAGAAGACATCACATTTAGCAAATGTCTTACTCTCCCTGAGCAATTTTCGTGTGTGTGTGTGTGTGTGTGTGTGTGTGTGTGTGTGTGTGTGTGTACATCCTTGTGTATGAGTGCAGGCATGCATGCAGTGCTCAAAGGATAGCTTCAGGTGTCAAGCTTTACCTCCTACCTTGTGAAAAGCTCTTGTTGTGTTTTTTCTCCTGCATACGCCAGACAAGTTTGCTCCTGGGCTTCTGGGGAGCCCTCGGTCTTTGTTTCCCAATGCCCCATAGGAGTGTTGGGATTATAGACACAAGCACAATGTGTCTGGCTTCTACATAGGTTCTGGGGAATCAAGCTCAGGTTTCCCACTTACCAGCACTTTTGCTCCCTGGACCTTCTTCTCAGCCTTAAGGACTCTTGTTATAAGGCCATTACTTGGCAAAACACAGGCGAAGTGTGCTTTTATCCTGTCTGACATAAAGTGGGTTCTCTATAAATTGTGGAAATTATTGTTATGAATATCTCTTTAGTCTCTGAAACTCCACATGTCAACTGTAAGAAGGTGTTTCCAATCAAGGCCTTACTGGCTGCTTCTGGGGTCTAAGCACACGGTAGCATGCCTCCGATTCCTGCAGCACATCTTTCTGGGGAAGATTGAGGCAAGGATTCCTATGATATGACATAACTGTATAATGTATTTTTAAATGTCCCAGGATTGTTTTAATCTGATGTGGTAAGACACATGACACACAGATGCCTCTGATGTGTAATGAAAGGAATTTTCATACTCATAGACACTAAGAAAGCAAAAGCCAGGCATCCCTACAAGGCCCTTTGGAGAATATGAGGTCGATGAGCAGGCAGAGAGAGAAGCAGGGACCTGTGCCTCTTCAGAAAAGAACCATGCTGGACAGAGTCACAGGCTTGGACAGATTTTTGTGTTGACCAGTGTAAATGATTTTAGCAAGCTCTCAGGTCAGGTGGCTGAGTTGTTTATTTCCTGGCAACTAGAAGCTTGGGGTATGAGGGTTGGAAATAGATTTTGATTGGCTGGGGGTCACATCTGAAAGTCATGGCTGCAGAGACTGTGCATTGTGTCCGAGAGTCAGTTAGCTCCGGTGGAGAGTGTCACTTAGTCATCAGTGGCTTTCAGGAACGACAGTATAGAGAGCACAGACGATGACAAGTATAGTTAATGAGAACATAACTAACACCAGTCCCTGGGGCTTTTTTGGTTTAAGTAACAGCTGGGCAGGGCTTTGCTGTTCCACCCCACCCCCACCCCGACTCCATGAGCCTTAATACACATCTAACATCAGCAGTGTTTCACTGTTGAATGTTTTGTGTAAAGAAAGCTCATGTTCAACTTTCCCAGGGTTCCTTACTCCCCGTGCTTTGCCCAGTCATCTCTACTAAGTGTTCACAATCCTGTCATCTAACCCGCCATCGACAAAGTCTTATCATGAAGGATACTCAAGAGCTGACAACATATTTTTATGTATGTGCCAGTATGTGTTTGAATGTTCATGTGTGTGTGAGAGCACATGCGTGGGTAGATGCACGTGGAAGCAGATGTGTGTGAGTCCCAAGGATCCTCCTGCCTCTGCTTCCCAGGGATGGGCCGACAGTGCATGCTACATATTCCATACTCGGGCACTAAGGACCAAGCTTGGGTCCTCGCACTTGGACAACAAGCATGCTACAGTCAAGACACCCTCAGTCTCCTCAAAGGACATTTCCCAAGAAAGCGCTGCATTCATTCATTCTCAAACGTCTCACACTTGTGTATTTGGAGATAATGCTCACTACTGAAAACTGAATCATTCTTAATTGAGCTTGTGGTAATTAGCCAGCTGGTCTACAATTAAACCTTTGTCAGATTTTTGTTTTTTTGTATTATCAGCTAATTTGATTACCAAAGGTTGACAATTGGCAAGTGGCTATGTTGCCATTCTTCAGGGCAAAGGGATCTTGTGGGCTCTGATCCATTGTTGATCCACTAATGTGTCCTGTCATTAAAGCAATCCCTAGATCCCTGTCAGAATACTTTGAGTTTTGGTGGGGAACAGAGCATGGGCCTGCCTGAGGATGGGTAGCTGACAGTGAGGCAGATATTCAGCAAATATCAGCCTATCATGCTTAGAGCTATATGGTGATTAAGGACAAGGGACACAGAATTCCCAGGAAAGCTGATGCTGAAATTGTCTGGCAAGATGGTAGAAGTCTGTCAAGGGAGGGCAAGAGAGAGGGCATCTCAGGCTAAAGAACCTACCCAGATCCACAACTTATTAACTGCATGGCTTGGGGAAGAATGCTGAAGGCTTGGGCTCCCTGGACTGTAGACAGGGAGTGCTGTCTGTTTCAGGAATGGTGATGAGTTAGTGTATGGGTAGCATGCAGCTGGAACCTGCAAGCCAAGGGAGGCCTAAAGCAGAAAAGAGCCGCATGCTCCAGGGAGCAGGCCAGAGCACACCCATGGGATGAAAACTGGCTGCAGACGAAGTGGAACTGCTAGGGACCTTTAAACTCTAAGGCGGGATTGGACTTCAGCTTGAAAGAGTGAGAAGCTTCAAGAACACGGGAAGCTTCGCATATCTGACAGGACTTGCCCTACTCGGGGATTGTCAGGGTGTCCTATTCAAACATGAACGCAAGTAGCCATGGGAACCTAGACAAAGACTTCTGGAAGTGGAACTGATAAGTGTCAGCAGCTTGTGAGAAATGGAAGGGTCCCTGCTAGGAGCATGCTGGCTGGCCAGAGGGAAAGGTGGTCACACATCTATCTCCAATCTAAGTTCTTGTCCCTTGTCCTGGTTCAGTACTTGCTAGCACATACCACGGTTTCAAGTTCTCCAATTCTTTCTTCCTTGTAACGTATTTTAATTTATTCTCGACAACTGCCTACGTGAGCATAATCTATTTTGACTATATTAGCGCCTCCCACCATAGCAATAGAAACCTAAGGCCATTGGAGCAGGAAGCTGAGGGCTCAGCAAACTGGAAATAGCATGAGTGTCAAGGCCCACTTCCAGTAATATGCCCCTACAACAAGGCCATGCCCACTGCAAGGCCACGCCCCCTATAACAAGGCCATGCCTCCTATACCTCCCCAAACAGCACAACCAGCCCGGGACCGAATATTCAAATACCCAAGCCATAAGGAAGCATCTCACTCATGCCACCACGCTCCTAGATTCCTTCTTTTCAATGACTTCTCTTGCTTATTTCAGTTCTATTTTGTGGATGACCTACTGAGGTTAATGGGGGTTGCTCGTTGTACTGGCTGGTTTTGTGTGTCAACTTGACGCAAGCTGGAGTTATTACAGAGAAAGGAGCCTCCATTGAGGAAATACCTCTATGAGATTCAGCTGTAAGGCATTTTCTCAATTAGTGATCAAGGGGTGGGGGGAGGGCCCATAGTGGGTGGTGCCATCCCAAGGCTGGTAGTTCTGGGTTCTATAAGAGAGCAGGCTGAGCAAACCATGGAGAATGAGCCAGTAGGCAGTACCCCTCCATGGTCTTTGCATCAGCTTCTGCCTCCAGGTTCCTGTCCTGCTTGAGTTCCCGTCCTGGCTTTCTTTGGTAAGGAACAGCAATGCAGAAGTATACACCAAATAAACCCTTTCCTTCCCAACTTGCTTCTTGGTTGTGGTGTTTCATTGTAGCAATAGAAAACCTAAGACACTTATGTAACCACAGGTAAAAAGTATTCCCAGGGACCTGGCTGTACCACTGCAGAAAAGGACTTCCTTCGCCAGAAACTTTTTACTGCTCAGGGAGGGATTGGCTCTCTCAAGCCGCTCTACCATGGTGATGGACTGTTGACTGGCCCTATCTCATGCAGGTCCTGTGCAGGTACCTACACTGCTGTGCATGCATGATTGTTCCGGTCCTGCTACATCCTCCCTGTCCTCAAGTGCTCCCATTATTCCTGCCCTACCCCCACCTTCCACACATTCCTTGAGCCTTGAGAGAGGCTTTAAGGATGACCACTTAGTGCTAAGCACCCTCCTGTCAGCTGTTCTCAATACTTTGACAAACCATGAGTCTCTGCATTAATCATCACCACCCATTACAAAAACATATTCCTAACCTCAGAAAATTAAAACAACCAGCTGTGTGAGATGAATCAGAATAGCTTGAGTGGATTTCATTTGTCATGTAAAAGACTGTACATTTTAGAAATTTAATACAAACTGGGGGAAATGGAGTCGCAAAAGAAATGGATGCAACCTTGGGCGCCACTAGTGGAGCAGTTAGCAAAATTAAGAGAGAAACAAAGTAACACAAATGGGGAGTAAACAAAGTAACTCCCCATGCTCCACAGGGAGCCACATTCTACCTTAAGAGCTGTGAACAGGAACTGCATTCACTCACTGGAGAAAGTAACAGCAGGATGGGGTAGGGCCTTGAAATAACCTCACAGGGGCCTTTAGTTGTTCCATACAGGGAAAAGGAAAACATTATAACGGTAAGGATGTGGAGAGAAGGAAAGTAGAATTTGGGGATGCATGTTACAGTGAAGCTGGATTTAGGGTCACCTGGAGGAGTAATTTCTACCAGAATGCCCCACAGTGGACTAGATTACTGCACAAGGAAACAGCTACAGGTGCCCAGAGGAACATCTGCTAACCATCTATTGTAATATACATGCTGGGCTGGTGTGACTGTTTAAATCCAGCTGTTAACACATGTCAGGGTCAGTGTAAGAAACAACAGTTCTCAAGGTGTAATTTGGCATTATGAGGTTCCTAAGAAACCCACAGCATGTGGAACAAAATGACTGTTTCCAAATCCAGGCACAGGACTTGGGCTGGGGGATACAAACAGCTGAGTCCTGGCTTTTTGATGAACTTTTGTTGGTTGACATTTTTCATTTACACGTGCCAACTATAAGCCATGAGTAAGACCAGACCAGCTATCCTATAAGGGGAATGTTTTTCTCCAGAACATGAATTGTAGTGTCTGGGTGAAGTAGATGGGGCATGGGGGTGGGGAGAGGTATTTTCTTACCTAACTTTAGCTGGCTCGCCTGTTCTACAAAGCTCAGCAAACACGACAGTTCTGTTCTTAAGATTTCTGTTGCTCTGTGAAACTCGAGTCTGCACAGAACTGACTCTGGCATGCCTAAGACCTGGGAGGTCAGCCGATGCTCATTCTTCTGTCTGAACCTGGCCTCAGACCTCCATGATACAGGCAGGAGATCATTCACGTGACTGTCAAATTCCCTGATACCAGCTTGCCTGGTGGCCGCCTCCTGACCCAGTGCCCACTCTGAACTCTGTGGTTAACCAACGTGCCTGTCCACCCCATTACCCCACCCCTACCCCCCACTGGTGCCCTGAGAATAGCTATTACAGGATGTGTAAGTGGGGAGAAGGTTGGGGGAAGCAGGGGAGGGGAGAACACTCCAAATGTGTGCACGTGTGTGTGTGTGTGTGTGTGTGTGTGTGCTAGCCATGAATGTGAGCCATTTGTTTCATTTAAAAAGTACTCGTGAGCTCCTAGTGATTGATGTCTTGTGCCACGTTAATCCTGGGTGCCTGGGACAGCCTGGGTACTAGTGAGATGCCCTGCTGATCTTGCCAGGCCTGTGGTGAGTGTAAAACTGACCTGCAGAGCTGGCTCCGGAGCTCCCAGCAGCGGCTCCTTTATTGCTCTCTTCCTCTGCTCTTCTGCCTTCGGTGACACCAGCAGACAGTGGTGGAGTGGGTTGCCCTCTCCCGGTGTGGCTGGCTTTCGCTCCGATTCCATTTAGAGTTATGAACAAACACAATGTACTATATATAGCCTTTCCACCGGGCACATGCACATCTAGTACATTTTCTTACATGTAGCCCACATACATGTGTCATGAATGTGGCCTGCTTGTATGTGGTCTTACATGTAGCCCAATTGTCATGTAGCATCTCACACATGTTAGTTATATAATTAACCTCAGATATAAAGACAGAGTTAGAAATCAGAGGTAATCATGGAGCTTGCTACTCACCCTGGACAGTAATTCGCACGGAACAGGATCGGAACAGGATACACAGCTTCCCACTTTGTCACTGTGACCATCCATTCACACCGTCTTCCTGACCTACCAGGACATACTTGAAATCGTTCTGCCTCCTCTGGTCCTCAGAAACCTCGGTGTTATCTTTGGTGACATTGTCTGTCACGCCCTCCTCCCTCTCTCCTCCCCTTCCTGATCTGTGATCCTTTAGCTGTGTGACTCTGTCACAGGTGCTTAGCTTTCCCCTTACCAGAAGGACTGAGACAGTAAGAGTTAGTTTCTGTTGTCGCTCTTTGTCCCAACACACAGTTCTAGCCTTCCAGGACTGCTCCACACGGGGCTCATTTACCTTCAGATCAGCAAATCCTTCAGTTTAGGATTGTGTAAGACCTTCTGCATATGTGATGTCTGTGGGGGTCTTCCTGCATCCCCACCTCTCTACTTTCATTTCCCTGCCTGTAACCACGGTTCCTGTACCTCTCCTTGTTGGCGTGCCCATCCTGCCGAGCCTGGGCTCTGCCATGCTTCTCTCTTTATGCTGGCCTCTTTGCTGGGCATCTCCCATACAGCCCCTCACCCCTTCTGACTTCCCTACTTCCCAACTCCCCCGGTTCTATAGACCTGGTTTCCCACAATGCCTTCTTCCTTTGCAGGCCGGTGTCTGACCATGCCACAGCCACATAATTGACCTGATGGTCCCTTCCATTCCCCGAGAAGAAGATTCACCGTGTCTCAGGCACAGGTGACTTCCGATATAGGCTAAACGTCTCTGAGCTCTCCGTGAGGACTCAGGTTTGGATGAAATGCTAGGGAGATTTTTTTTTCTCCTATTTTTCTTTTCATTCTGAGCAAGGCTGTAGGGCACAGCCAGGGATAACTTCTAAAGGCTAGTTCAACCCCGGGCTTCATCTAGCTCCATGCACCGTGTGCCCCTGCACAGATCTCCCAGGTCCCCCATGCTGGCTTTTCAGGTTGGGTGTTACCTATAGTCGCACTTGTTACAGGCCCAGCAGCTCAAGTTTAGGGAAAAGACATAATGTCCTAACAAAAGTGTGGTGGGTTTGTATTCACAGCTGAGCTCAAGCCCTAATGGTCCACCCATCAAGGACTCCGCAACAGTGGCTAATTCTCGACAAGCAAGATCAGACCATCCTGCTCAGCCCCACCTCATCACCTCCCCTCACCCCTGTCTCTCCTTCCCTCCCTCCACCCCCAACGCCACATCTCGCAGCCTTTTCATATCTTACTCCTTGACTCCCACCCCCACCCCATGTCTCTTTATACTTGCTTTATGATTTTGCTAATCTGTCTTCGTGACCAAGTCAGCTCAATTAAACCAGCAGGTTCTCAAGGGAGGGAGTGAGGACTGAAAACAGAAAAACAGTTAGACAACATTATAACATGAGTCCAGCCAGGGCTGAGGCTGAAGCAGCTTTATTTCGCTCCAGCCTGCTTTTATATCATTCTAGGCACATCCAAAACACACGGCCAGTTCTTAGATCAAAGACAAAGTAATCAAGTGAGGTAGTAAACAAGAAGACCACACAAGAAAGTAATTAAGTAGAGTGTAAGCAAAAAGATACACCAGGTAATAATTCAGCAAAGTAGTAAGCAAAGTCCCTTGGTCACTGTTTCTAATATTCTTATCTAAGCCTACTTCCTTGTCCGAGCCCAGTGACAAGTGCCAAACTCCTAGAAACTGCACCAGAAGCTCTCAACATCTTTAGCTATGGTGGCTACTTGCATACCTCTCGTCGCTCAGCACTGCCCTGCAGCCCCAGGAGAACAGGGTTTAATAATTTCTGCCTGGCCTTGCCTAAACCGTTCTGCACAGACCCCACATTCTTTTGTTCGTAACACAAGGTCTAACTCTGTAGACCTGGAGTCCCTCGTACTCACTCTGTAGCCTGAGATGCCCTCAGATTTGCAGCAGTCCTCCTGCCTCTACCCCACACTTGCTGGGGTCACAGTTAAGAGCCGCGCTAGGCAGATAGAACCCCACGCTCGTACATTGTCACCTTACAATGTGAGAGGCTAAAACCCAGGCGAGACAGGTTCACTCTTTCTTCCTTAAATTGCCTGCTCTGCCCTTGAGCCTGCAGCAGTCCTCCTGCCTCAGCCCCTGAGGTACTGAGCTTATAGTTGTGAGGCATCACATTCAGCTAGGCAGCCCAGCAAAGAGCCTCTGGTGAGGGCGACCTTGTAATTGGTGGAAAGGCAGAAATGGAGCCAGCTCTACCAGAAAAGTTCATACAGTGAGGATGGAAACTAGAGGCCAAAGAGGGTCCCGGTTTATTCTTTTTTACCAACCAGCTCCCACTTTGGAGGCTCAGCAGAGTCTACCAGACCAATCTTAACAAGGACAGAACCTCCAATGACCTAATGACCTTTTATTATCACTCCCTTCCCCAAAGGTATCAGATCCACCCCTCAGGAACCGAAGCACCTCTGGGGACACATTCAAACCACAGTTACCCAAACCACAGTTCCTTTAGTGCAATTACCGAACCTCTCCAGATAGAACCAACTCCACATCCACCTGCTTTGTGCAAAAGCATAGCACGGTAGATGAGAGACACACAGGTCCACTTAGTGGGAGAGGAAATGCCCTGTGTACACGTTCCTTGGTGGGGCTTTTCGTTCTGAGGGCTCAAATGCCATCTCTTTAACCATGTATTCTAGAACACGTCTGGGATTTGCTTCCGACAGCAGTCTCTGAAACGTGCCCTCTAAGTCTAGGTGATACTCTGATTCCAGCTCTCCTCAACGGTCTTCATTTCGTGGGCGTTTGCATCCAGACATTAATATAAAGATCTCCAGACAACATCTGTACTGCTCCTTCTAGGAGAAAACAGCCCACTGAAAAACCTGAGAGTAATTCTCAAGATGAAGAAGGTAGCTAGCTACACTCGCTCTGATCATCTGGCCAGGATTCTGAGAACTTCCTGTCTTCCAAGTGACTCTGGGTTAAGTCCCCTCTTGCTAATTAACGACTCTCAAATATAGATGTGGTGGTTGATCTTGTCCATAAATCATCCAGCCATGCATGACCACCATCAGCAGAAAATAGGCTCCCTGTCTGCAGGATTTCAGAGAGGCCAGGCCACGTGGGCTCCAGTTTCTGAATGCTTAAGACCACATCAGCAAAGCACGAGGGAAACACATGGGGCCGTTCACCACACACAGACCAAATTGCTAGCCGCAGCCTCCTGTGATAGCTGGGGCCATCTCTGTTATCTCTGTCACAGCACGAGAGGCTCAGCCTGATTGCCTTGGAAATCGTCCCCTTTCGAGTCTGACTTCCCAACTCCAGTGGGTGAGATGGGAAGAGGAACTCTCTCCAGTCCTTAATTACACAGACTCAACCAACTCGACTCTTTCGCTTCCGCTTTGTAGACGACCTGTAAATAGCTTTCATGATTAACTTAAATTCCTAGATCTTCTCTGGCTGCTTAAAACAAAGCAAAACAAAACAAAACAAAACAAAAACACTGATTGTTAATCTGCATGCAATGCTTTTTTGAACTTTTAACCTCTCTTCCATTTTTTTTTTCTTTTTCCTGTGCACAAAAGTGTGAGGTCAACTGAAGTATTCTCTAGAAGCAACGCTGCTGTTTTACAGCTACGTCCTGTAGCTGATGGGGTCTAGGCTGAAGCTGCAGGCCTCTCCAGCGGTCCCCCATCTCTGAGCTTTCCTGGAAATAGCTCCTTCACAGCTCCTTGCTGCTCCATATCTACAGAGAGGGAGCCAGACTCCTCCCAGCTGAACTATAGCTTGGCTTTTGTTCTGACAATGGTACCAACATCCTCAAGGCCCACCGGCCTTCCCTCTAGTTAAATATGAGAGGAAACCCATGGAGATCTGGGCGTGAGAAGTCCTTAGCAAACCTCTTCCAGCAACACTGCGGGGTGCAAGCCCTTCCCATTGGGATTCGCATGACACTCTGTCCCCTTAAGGGCTTCTTCTAACCTGCTGGCCTCTGATTGCTTCTCCATCCCTTGCCTCTTCCCCCCACTCCCCACCATGCCATCTTCTTTTTCCTGTCCCCTATCCCTCCTTTGTTCTTCCACTGTGTTGACCACAGACAGACTTTTCTCAAGGGTCCTAAGAGTAGGTATTTCCTGTAAGGTGTTAGCCACAGCCATGATGGCCAAGTCAGGACAGGTAGGTACAACACTGGGTCAGAAGCCTGTATGTGCCTTCATCACCCCAGAAGTTTAAGAGGGCTCAGTTCTGGCGTGGGGCTGGGTCGTGGATGTAGGTTTCTTTCTTCTCTTGCCTCATCTCAGGCATGGTCTGAAGGATAATGTTGTCTACACCTTGACCTCAGCTTGGCTGTTCATGGGGGATGGTCATAATCAGGATGGAGGGAGGGCAGGAGTAGGGGTGGTGTCAGCATCGTGACTCTCTCAGGAAATGATCTGACTCGTGAGAATGTGTGAATCTGAAGAAATACTAATGGGAAAGCACTGTTAACTCCATGAGCAGCTTGTGAGTTTAAATGTTGCGAAATATTCTGTGGAGGTGTGAAGGGGACTCTCAATCCCCTTCACATTTAGGGTCTAATTTGAAGGCTTTAAATCCAGTAAATTAAAGGGTTTGGGTTTTTGTTTTTTTTGTTTTTTATTTTTTATTTTTTTTATTTTTTTATTTTTTTTGCAGAAATCCTCAGGTGGTCAGTTGTGTCTGTTAGTGTTGCCTCTCTGTGCCCACTGTGTTGGGTTCTGTGATGGTCCACCCAGACCCTGGCATCCTGTAAATGAACATCCCAATTCTGAAAGCTTTAAGGATTACAAATGCCCCTACCTGAGTTCTCCCTATCGCCTTTCTCCTCCCCCCCCTCCTCCTCCTCTTCCTCCTCCTCCTCCTCCTCTTTCCCTTCCCCCCTCCCCCTCCCTCTCCCCCTCCTCCTCCTCCTCCTCTTCCTCCTCCTCCTTCTCCTTCTTCTTTCAAGATAGGGTTTCTCCGTATAGTCCTGGCTGTCCTGGAACTCACTCTGTAGAGGAAACAAAAGGGGAGAACTAAGTGCTGATTTATGGGATCAGTCAGTTTCTGTGGTGTAAATAGTCCTGCATGACAGCTTAAAGCAACCAGTGTTATATCACAAGACACCACTAGTCTTAGGAAGAAATACACAGAAGCACCCAGTGTATAGATATAATTAGTTCAAACACCTTAGATGTAGAGGTAAAAATCTAAGCAGTGATAAGATCATTTCTTCAATTGGCTGCATTTCAAAATCTATCTGGGAAGAGCTGGACAAGCTAGTTTCAGCATCACTAGCTCTGGAGGCACACTGTATGTGGATGCACACACTGTATGTAGACACACACTTTATGTGGACAAACATACTGCATGTCCTCTGATCGACCTCAAGTCTAGGACAGACTCTAACCTCTAATTACGTTTGTTTTCCCTACAGAATTCCCATTTCATATCTTCAATTACTTTTAATAACTAATATCTCTGAAGCTACAAAACTTTATAGACTGCTCAAAGAGAAAAAGCACACCTAATATATTGCATAGGATGTTTCCCATAGCCCCTAACAGAAAATTTAATTAAAAAATTATTTTTCGGGGGCTGGTGAGATGGCTCAGCGGGTAAAAGCACTGACTGCTTTTCCGAAGGTCCTGAGTTCAAATCCCAGCAACCACATGGTGTCTCACAATCACCTGTGATGAGATCTGACGCCCTCTTCTGCTGTGTCTGAAGTCAGCTACAGTGTACTTATGTATAATAATAAATAAATCTTTTTTTTATTTTGTTCTGGTTTTTTTATATTAGATATTTTCTTTATTTACATGTACATTTCTCCTTTCCCAGGTTCCCCTCCAAAAAACAAACAAACAAAAACAACAAGAACAAACCCCTTTTGCCTCCCCCCTCCCCATGCCTGCCACCTCATCCTCTCCCACTTATTGGCCCTGGCATTCCCCTACACTGGGGCACAGAACCTTCACAAGGCCGAGGTCCTTTCCTCCTATAGATGATCGAATTTGCAATCCTCTACTATACACATGCTGCCAGAACATTCAGTCCCACCATGTATAGTCCTTGATTGGTGGTTGGGTCCCTGGGAGCTCCGAGGGTACTAGTTAGTAATTGTTGTTCGTCCTAAGGGGCTGCAAACCCTTCAGCTCCATAGAACCTTTCTCTAACTCCTTCATTGGGGACCGTGTACTCAGTTCAATGAACGGCTGTGAGCCTCTACATCTGTATTGGTCAGGTATTGTCAGAGCCTCTCAGGAGATAGCTATATGCTTGTCCTTCCTTCAGTCTCTGCTCCATAGTATAAATAAATCTTAAAAAAAAAAAAAAAAA
>JADRCD010146792.1:0-14109 GCA_019843815.1 Montemys delectorum | reverse complement strand
CCATAGTTAATCTCTGCCACTCCTTCTGTGGGTGTTTGATTCCCCTTTTTAAGAAGGAATGAAATGTCCACCTTTTAGTCTTCCTTCTTCTAAAGTTTCTTGTGGTTTGTGGGTCGTTCTTCTTGTATTCCAAACTTCTGGGCTAATAACCACTTATCAAAGAATGCATACCATGTGTGATCTTTTGTGATTGGGTTACCTCACTCAGGATGATACTCTCCAGATCCATCCATTTCCCTAAGAATTTCATAAATTCATTGTTTTTAATAGCTGAGTAGTACTCCATTGTGTAGATATACCACAGTTTCTGTATCCATTCCTCTGTTGAGGGACATCTGGGTTGTTTCCAGTTTCTGGCTATTATAAATAAGGCTGCTATGAACATGATGGAGCATGTGTCCTTATTACATGATGGAGCGTCTTGTGGGTATATGCCCAGGAGTGGTATGGCTGGGTCCTCTGGTAAAACTATGTCCAATTTCCGGAGGAACCACCACACTGATTTCCAGAGTGGTTGTACCAGTTTGCAATCCCACCAGCAATGAAGGAGTGTTCCTATTTCTCCACAGCCTCTCCAGCATCTGCTGTCACCTGAATCTTTTATCCTAGCCAATCTGACTGGTGTGAGGTGGAATCTCAGAGTTGTTTTGATTTGCATTTCCCTGATGACTAAGGATGTTGAACATTTCTTCAGCCATTTGGTGTTCATCAGTAGAGAATTCTTTGTTTAGCTCTATGCCCCATTTTTTAATAGGGTTATTTGGTTCTCTGGAGACTGACTTCTTAAGTTCTTTGTATACACTGGATATTAGCCCTCTATCAGATATAGGGTTGGTAAAGATGTTTTCCCAATTTGTTGGTTGCCGTTTTGTCCTATTGACAGTGTCTTTTGCCTTACAGAAGTTTTGCAACTTTGTGAGGTCCTATTTGTCAATTCTTGATCTTAGAGCAGAAGCTATTGGGGTTCTCTTCAGGAAATTTTCCCCTGTGCCTATTTGCTCGAGGTTCTTCCCCACTTTACTTTCTATTAGTTTCAATGTATCTGGTTTGATGTGGAGGTCCCTGATCCACTTGGACTTGAGCTTTGTACAAGGCAAAAGGAATGGGTCGATTTGCATTTTTCTACATGTTGACCTCCAGTTGAGCCAGCACCATCTGTTGAAAATGCTTTTGATGGACTTTTGATATGGATCTTGAGTAACAGTGGCCATGAGATGATGAGAGCAAGTATGGTGGAAAAATAGGCAAGCAGATGTATGAGTTCAAGCCCAACCCAGTCTAGAGAAAGTTCCAAGTAGAGAAAATGACTACTACATGAAATTCTTAATAAAATTTTTACATAATGTCATACTATAAACTAAAATGTCATTTCACATGAAAATTATATAGTATGTCTAGTAAATGAATAAAACAGTTGATGAATAACACATATTATGGTACTAATATCATAAAGAAATTCTATACAATTGACAGATATATGACTATTTTCATATGGCTACATTCCTATATACATACAGGTAAAATTACAGAGTTTATGTATTAAAATGCAATATTATAAATCCTAGAAGTAGTGTAGTTATTTGTGTAGTGAATAAACACTTAAAAAGCAAAAGATTGAGGAGCTGGAATAGGGAGGACTCTTTTTGGTAATACATAGGCCTTGGAAGTGCCTGAGGTCAGTCCCCAGAACCCAAGGAAAGATCCCAAATGGATTTGCTCAGACTAGAATTCTCATTACTAGAGATGTGGACACAGGCAGATCACTATCCCCTGACTTCCACACTTACATACACCATCTTCTCTCATATACAAAAGCACAAAACAAAGCAAAACAAAACAAATCAGGAATAGATTTACTGGTTATTTTATTTTTTTTAATTTTCATAACATGTTATTTATCTAAATTCTTTGAAAATAAAAAGCAAATGTATCATTCATGAATACTCTTAGTCCAAAGCACAGAATGAGAGATCACACAAATGTAATTTCTTACACTCCATTTTTTTTAATTTTTAAAAGTTTATTTTATTTATGTATTTTGTTGATATAGGATCTTTTGATGTAGCTCTGGCTTCCAGAAACTCTCTGTATAGACAAGGCTGACGGGAAATTTTCATAAATGTGTCTACTTTTGCCTCCCAAATGCTCGATTAAAGGCATTTGCCAACATGTGAGGCCGTTCTTCTATTGTTACCAATGACTCTACTTGAGAAAACAAACAAACAAACAAAAGCAGGAAAAAAATTGCATCTTTAAAGTATTAAAATAAAAATTATTTTCAATTTGATTTAAAGGTTTATGATCATAGGAACAACTAATTCTGTTTTCCTTAAATGTTTCAAGCATGCACTAGACTAAATTCTGGAGAGAAGCTTGAATAAGTCAGAGCTTTGAGGGATTCTGCCCTACTCTAATTTCTATGAAGGAAGGTGCCAGAAGCTTGCAAGCATGGTATTTGTGCCTCAGTTAGTATTACAATATTGTTTATTCTCACATTACATGTGTATATGCACACTATAAGATGACATACAGAAATTGGCAGCAAAATGGTTTGCTTCATATAAAGGCAAAATATTTGTATTTTATTGAAAACTCTTTGTTTTTCATCTACTGCCTTTTAAAAATCAAAAGTAAGCTTTAAACATCTCATGCTTGACCCAGAAGAAACAAAGTCCATTTAAATGACCACACTAAAGAAAAGTAACTAGAAGTTTCTTCCAGTTTTTATTTGAAGTCAGGGAAAGGACCATAGATATCATATTTGTAAAAATCTACTTTATATCTTTACATAAAGATGGTTTTGATTTCAGAGACAAATTACTTAAGATACTGGAAATTGGCACTATATCATAATGATCATCATCATCAAAACAAATAAATGCTTCTTCTCATAACATATTTTTATAGAATTTACACAACACTTAATGTTATATTTTTACCAGTAAATGGATCGAAGTACAAAATATTATGCTGAATAAGGTAACCCAGAAAGCAAACTGTTGGGGAACCTTGTTATTAAGATAGCAGTCTCCCACGACCAGATTGCTTTCTGAGGTCAGCAAAAACTGGGAGACTATCTATCTCAGCATGGATTCTTTCTCTATGCCTCTATCAGCACAGTGTCTTTGTCAGGAGAGTGGCCTAAATACAGTTGGCTGGCTTTGTCTGGCCATGTCTGAAAAATGACTTGTACAGAGTATATGTGCCCTGGTAGAGAAATTAGAGAGGTCATACACTAGCTACTTAACAACACACCTGAGAGCTTTAGAACAAAAAGAAGCAAACTCACCCAAGAGGAGTAGATGCAAGAAATAGTCAAACTCAGGCCTGAAATCAACCAAATACAATCAAAGAGAACTATACAAAGAATCAAAACCAGGAGCTGACTCTTTGAGAGAATCGACAAGATAGATGAACCCCTAGACAAAGAACTGAAGGGCCCAGAGACGGCGTCTAAATGAACAAAATCAGAAGTGAAAAGGGATACACAGTCACAGAACCTGATTAGGTGATCTTCGCCAAGTTCCTCAGTCAAAATTTGTCTAGGTTCATTAGTGTTAAACCAATGCTTTCTATGTCTCAATTCTTTGTACATGCCTTTTTCAGATGTCTTAAACAAACAAAACCATTCACATCCACAAAAGGATGTAATTTTTTGCTCAAAATATAAAGAGCCCAACAAAAATATTTTAAAAACTTAAAGAATAAATCCAACAGGACAGAGTTTTCTGTAGGTTCTTGATACAGAGATGCTCAGGAAGTGGTTTGTTTTGTTTTGTTTTTTTAATGATTAAATTCAATAGTGTACCTTATGTTTTGAAATTACCTAGCTCATTAAAATTTAACTCTTTTTATTGAAAGCCCACAACTAAGCAAATACCCTTTCCCTGTGCCTTTATTCATTCATCTGCCATCAAATTAAGAACAAAAGAAACTTATTTGATTAATGACCCCCGCTAATCATTTCAGCAAAGCACATGAAGACACTTTTTAATTTTATTTCACTAACAAATTAAGTTTGTGTTATTCATAAATGTCACTCATATGCAAATTATGCATAAATATTCGGGGTGATCTATATTTTATCAGTGATAACAGAAAGCTTTCCAGTCAGT
Source organism: Montemys delectorum (assembly GCA_019843815.1). Lineage (NCBI taxonomy): Eukaryota > Metazoa > Chordata > Mammalia > Rodentia > Muridae > Montemys > Montemys delectorum. The sequence goes on along the minus strand of JADRCD010146792.1, from coordinate 9,994 downwards.
GTGGGTTTAAACAGTAATTAGTGCATACGTTATTAAACACTTTAAACAAATGGGCTGGATCAAACCCAAATTTAGAGTTCAAAGAAATTTCATAGCATCTTGATTGCACAGGTGTCTGAGCCACTAAGAATTTTTGCATTCATAAAAGATAAAATGTTAGTTTACATACATTATAATTCTTTCAGAAACTTTAATGTCATCACAATCATTTTTAATAGTACTACTTTAATCTCCATCTTCGCTCTCATATGTTTTTTGATGTTCGGCTTCTGAGAAATTCCAGTAAATAGAGAGAGTCAAAAGGGAATCAACTTTTGAACTAGAAAGTATAAACTATGATTATTTAGGTCTTCCAATTAAACCGGAGTTATATCTCTTAAATGAACTTGTAGGACACCAGGGAGAATGGGATTTGGAGAATGGCAGTACTACATCAAAATCTCATCATTTGAAAATTTAACTTTTGAGTGTTTCTTTTTTTTTTTTTACTGGATTTTTTTTATTTACATTGCAAATGTAATCCCCTTCCCCGGTTTCCTCCCTCCAGGAAATACCCTATCACATCCTCCCTCCCCCTGCTTCTATGAGTGTGTTTCTCCACCCACCAACCCACCCACTTCAACCTCCCTGCCCTTGATTCCCCTACACTGGGACATCTATCAAGCCTTCATAGGACCAAGGACCACTCCTCCCATCGATGCATGACAAGGCCATCCTCTGCTAGGTAAGTATGCAGCTGTAATTATGTGTACTCATTTGTTGATGGCTTAGTCCCTGGGAGTTGTGGGAGGTCTGGTTGGTTGATAGTGTTGTTCTTCCTATGGGGTTGCAAACCCCTTCAACTCCTTCAGTCCTTTCTCTAACTCCTCTATTGGGGACCCTGTATTCAGTCCAATGGTTGACTGAGAATATCTGCCTCTGTATTTGTAAGGCTCTGGCAGGGCCTCTCAGGAGACAGCCAGATTCCTTTCAGCATGCACTGCTAGGCATCCACAATAGTGTCTGGGTTTGGTAGCTGTATATGGTATGTATCCCCAGTGGGGCAGTCTCTGGGTGGCCTTTCCTTTAGTCTCTGCTCTATACTTTATCTCCATATTTGCTCCTGTGAGTATTTTGTTCTCCTTCTAAGAAGGACCAAAGCGCCCACACTTTGGTCTTCCTTCTCTTTGCGCTTCATATGGTCTGTGAATTGTATCCTGGTTATTAAAGGAGAAAAAAAAAGCACTCAATTCAAAACAGAACCATAGGTTCTAAATTTTTGTACGTCGAAGAAATTGTGGGGAAGAGATGACTTAAGAGTCAGTTAATCTTCCTGGTCTCACAAGAAGAAACAGAGTTTGGATTCCAATTTCCAATCCAAGCAGCTCACAAAATACTCTGCTCTATCTTCAAAGAAGCCAACATCCTCTTCTGGCCTCTGCAGGCATGCATAAACACGCAAACACACACACACACACACACACACACACACACACACACACACACGCACACACACGTGCACCACACACACACACACACACACACACACACACACAAGCACACACACACACACACACACACACACACGTACGCACATGAAAAATAATTCTAAAAGCAACTGCTTAATTGTTAAATCAACAAAGTTTTGACACAGTTTCTTTTCTATTGCAGTCATAAATCACAAAAAAAAAATTATATTTTTAAAATGATTCATTTGGGGTTTATACTTTCAGAGGTTTAGAATTCATGACCATCACAGTGGGACCAGAGCAGCAGGCAAGGTGGCATGGAACTGAAGCAGTATGTGAAAGATCGCAATCACAAGGCTGAGAGAGCTCATTGAAAATGGTACAAGTCTTGGAAAACCTTAAAACCCACTCCCCATTGCCATACCTTCTCGCATAATACCGCACCTTCTAATCCTTTCCAAAGAGTTCTACCAACTGTGGACCAAAACAGTATTCAAATATATGGCCTATGAGGAACATTATAATTCAAAACATATTATTCTATTCTCTGGCCATCACAGGCTTGTTAACATTTGCTAATACAAAATGCTTTTAGTCCAACTTCAGAAGTCTCCATGTTCTTTACCAGGTTTAACACTGTTTAAATGAAACTAAAGGCAATTTCTTCTAAAATATTTTAAAAATCAGATGAGAAATTTTATTTTGACCATCATTCGTTTTCACTCTCTAGTTACACAAATATTTTAAAATTTCTCCATGATAAGAATTTATTTTGGTTCCTTGTAACCTTTTAAAAAATATTTATTTTTTCCTTTTATTTGTATGGGTATTTTGCCTACACTCATGCCTGTGTGCCATATACATCCAGTGCCCATTTAGGCCAGGATAGGACAATTGTACCTTGGGACTAGAGTTATAGACAGTCATTAACTGTTATGTAGGAGCTTGTAACTGAATACAGATCCATGGCAAGAGCAACAAGTGCTTTTAAGTGCTGAACCATCTCTATAGCTATAATTATAATTTTTACTGTAATTAGTTTATATTTATCATAAATTATGTGTTTAATTTATCAACTTCTGAACTTTAAGTTTCTGGATTCTTTGAAGAATTGTTGAGAATTAGTTCTAATGCACTGTCTCAATTTGGCTCCCAAAAGCCTTGCTTCCAGACCTGAGGGTCCCTGCCCCAAGTTGGCTTTGACTGGTATTAAAAAATTGCAGTACAGCCAATGGCTGGCCAGGGAGACAGAGGCTGGACTTTTAGATTCCCCATAGACGGAGAAGGGAAGAAGAGAGAGAATCATGTCATAATGACTGGGAAGCCATTTCTCTGATTGGTTCTGGGTTAGCTTAGATGAAATATAGATGTTAAAAGATGGTAACTCAGGAATACCGGAGGGGAGTGTTTGCTAGCTGCAGGGAAGTTTAGAAGTGCCCAACCACTGAGCTGGTCTAGGCATATAAAAATTACCTGGCATGTATGTCTTTCATTAGCAAATCAAAAGGCCCTTGGGAGGTTATATTATGCACATGACCCGCCAGGAGCCAAAGCAGTTTAACAAATATAATGGTTTAAAAAAAATCATCTATACTATGTATGACATAATTTTTATTTTAATATAAGCATTTCAAAATGACCAGTTGACTTTTACTATGTGAATTATCTATATTTACACCAGTGTCAAAATTTAACATTCAACAGCATGAATTTCCAAAAACAATCTGTTTCCACAGTGTGCATGAAATTTCAAATAATCAGCATTATGGGTATTCATTAATTTTGTATTTGATTTCTCTGATAATATAGGAATCAAAATTGTACAATTTAAATCTCCATAGGGTTGTTTTGATATTACCAACATATTAACCATCATTATTTATTTTCTATCTAAAACTACCCTAGAGGCCAAATTAGAGTAGTGATTGATTAAACACATGTGCCTACCAGGATGATCTGCAAGTATACTTTCTATGGCTGCTTCTTTTATATTATTATGTTTACATATCATCACTGTTTAGTGATAAGGTATAGATTATTATATTAACAGGTTTCAGGTTAGTTTTCAGATAGAAATTGGCTACATGGTACTTTCTTTTAAGTATTGTAGACTTCATAAGCATTCTAAATTAGCTATTAAATTATCATTAGTTACTAAGATCTGGAATGGTAGTAAAAGTTTTGTGCATGACATTTTGGTTTATAGCTAATTTCTATAGATAATTTAGGACAAACATTTTTAAGTATTAGAAAATAATAAATGAACACTTTTAATTAATGCCTATATGACATATGATAAAAGTAGTTTATGAGAGATTTTGAATTCTAGTCTGGGTGAGCTTTGTCACAATGCACATTCTCTATTAACTGCATCTTTCCTGGATACACTGAACTTCCAATTATTCACAAGACACATTGATTCCTGTTCTTCAAACAGGGAGTATGGCAGAATTTGACATCTCCTAGGCCACAGAACATGTCACAGCTCACTGACTCTTTGTTTTACCAGTCAGCACCAAATATTTTTTTTCAGTGTCACATAAAATAAGGAGGTATTTATAATTATCAATATCTGGTTTCAACACATTTCACATTATTAACATTTATACTTCATATTTGTCCTAAAATGCTTATGAGCCTTTATTCCTTGGGTAATCAGGACAAGAGAAATGAGTTATTTATTCCTGATTAGATTTCAGCTCTAACAACACAAGAAAACTTTATGCACATGCATTTGAAAAGCCAAAAATCTGTGGCCACATGAAATTTCCAGAAGAAAAACAATCTATTGGAGATAATCTATATTATTTTAATTCATTACATAGTAAAAACTTGTAAACTAATTCAGAAAAAGTAACAAAATTGACAAATTAGATGAGACAACAGAAGAAGAAACTGTATGTGGACCCTCTCAGATAACAAAAAGTACTGGTAAACATGGCTATGTGGGTATTTCCAGTAAGCAACTGACACACTCTAGAAGCATACTAGACTCTGTACAGGAATCCAGCATTACAGAGTGGTAGGTGAAAAACATTATGCAGCTGTCCAACAACAATCCTGAAGAGCAGATGCTGTGTGTGTGTTCTTTTCCCATATTTTATCTCTAATAATTTTAGGGCTCATCCAAAATTTAAAAAATTCTAGGTCCCATTTTAACAGTTGTAAATTTATTAAAAAACTAAGAAGATAATCAGACAGTTCAATTATCTGACTCAACCATATATCTAAATAATTACCTCTTTACTTATAATAATAAAATCCAAAAAATCCTTTGGATTTTACAAATTTAATGTTTTCATTTATAATATCAGATGTAATTGGACTTGGCTTAGCAATTGTGACCTAAAAAGAGACCTTGTTGGATAATTGAAACGGAGTTGTTGTTTTTCATATACATTGGACATACAGTAGTAAATTGATCAGTTTTCTATATTCATTCTAACTAGTATATTTTAAAATATGAATTTAATTCTCAGGTAGTAAGTACAGATTTGAGAACATTCATAATATTTTGTTATCAGAATTATAAAGCTGATATCAAAATTATTGGTGTGAAAAAGTCAAGATTTCCACCTATTTTTTGATAGGTTCTGCATTGGGTTTGTCTTTATGTGTCTTTTTGTCTGTGAGATTTTTAATATGTTTCCTCACACAACTTAATATGATATTCTACACCTTCCTTAAAATACAAAGTAGTTTTCATTCCTAAAATGCACCTTAGGTCATAATGCTGTTTCTAAACTCCCAAAGCCCATTATCTGTTTCTATATGAAAAGATGTACACTTACGAGGTTTTGTTGTAGTTAACAATGTTATTTTTGTTTTATAAATTATTGGATGTCATTACATGTATCTATAAATAAAATACTATTTTTTGCCCTGCAATAATTGCCAAAAGACACATCAACCCTACCTGAGATCCACTTTACCTATTACCATCTTCATAAAGGAACATGCATCCAAGAGATGACAGTCAAAGACGACAAAAGAAGATACAATGAGACAAAGAAAAGTCCTCCTACTAAGGCTGGACAAGGCAACACAAAAGCAGGAAAACAGTCTCAAGAGATACATCGGCTCAAAGGAGTCCAAGATGTACCCACTACACTGTTAGAGGAGTCTCATAAGAACACCAAGCTAACAACCATACCAGGTGTGACGACCTGACACAAAACCACGCAGGCCCTTTGCTTGCTGTTTCAGTCTCTGTGAGCCCATGTGAGCACTGCTTAGTTGATCTGGTGCTCACCACTTGCTCACTGCTAGAGTTGGCACCTATACCTGGTTTCAATAGTCATAACCCTTCAGCTCCATTCTGGTAGGTGGTGAAAATTAAGTAACATCTAAGAGGACAATGCACATATACAGATGAAATTGACGAGTACAAGGTCAATGTTTTGAAGGAAATATTAAATTGTAGAACCAGGGTTATCAGAATCGTGTTACTGCTATTGTTAGTTTAGTTGGACAGTGTCCTGTGATTCTTCCTGTCATGTTCAGCAGCTCCCACCCTTACTCAGCAACATCTTCTTCATCCAGGGTGGGACAAGAACAACAAGAAAGGCCTTCACATACTCCTTGAAATCTCCGAGGAGTCAAAATTCTCCTTAAATGCATAGTAGATTCTAAAAAAGATGTTTAGTTTACTCATGCATTTTCTTTTTGAAAAGTGAAGGTGGGAGAATGTAGGAAGACCCTGTGTGCTATTGACAGGAGGAGAAAGATTTGGTAGATTGGTTGGGGATTAATTGTTTAGGCAAAGAAGAAGAATGGATCTTGATAAAGCAAAATCCAGCAATTAACTTGATCACAGAACTCTGGATGAAAGTCAGGATCAAGTCTCTTGGTTGGAACATGGTAGTGATTTCTTTTTATTTATTTATTTATTTATTTATTTATTCATTTATTTATGTATACTCCATGTTTTATTTCCCACCCCCACATCCACCCTCAGAATACTCCACATCCTATACCTCCTCCCCACCCCCATGTCTCCAAGTGGCTGTCCCCACACCCCACCCCACCTGACCTCTAAACTCCTTGGGGCCTCCAATCTCTTGACGGTTAGGTGCATCATCTCTGAATGAAGAGGAATGACTTCTAACCAGGATTTTCCAAAGAAATATTTTGCGGATCTTGTTTCAATAAAGCAAAGCCTTAACAACAATTCCCCTGGGAAAATATTCTTCCTACAATTTGTTGAAATATGCAATAATAAAGAATATATTTTTAAAATCATAAGCACTAATATAACACAAAAACAAATTTTTATCTTGATATTTTCATTTTGACTGGTGGGAACTCCAATTATATAAAAAAGCAGAATAGAACATTTACATACCCATCTGCAAACTAAATATTCTTGGACTATTTTATAAGAATAGGGTAAGAATCTATCTAAGATATGTTCTCACAAAGTATAATAGATTCATATTTTCTCTATATTTGTCCCATATACTTTATCCCACTTATTGTCAAATTCCAATCCTATTAGATAAAAATAGGATTAGTGTATTCTAGCCCTTATGCTACAGCCTGCATGCCTCCCAGGAGTTCTTCAGTAACTAAAAAGAAGTGAAAATCTATTCAAAGTACTCATACCAGCTGGGGCAACCACAGAGCTCAGCTGACATTGGACCTATCCATAGCCCTAGCTCTACTTTCCTTCCAGTCTGCTTCCTACCTGGCCAGATCAGAGGCTTAATATCTGCCCACATGCTAGAGCCTCTGTGCCTCCAAGGAGGTCTGCAGAAACCAAAGACACAGCCTGTCTGCCTCCCAGGAGGTGCACAGTAACCAAGGGCACAAGCAGTCTGCAATAACCAGGTCTACAAACTACCTGACACACAAGAGGTCTGCAGTAACCAGGGATACAGAAGTCTGCTCTAATCATAGACACAAGAGGCCCACCACAACCAGGGATAGCACTGCCTGCCTCCAAGAAGACTGGCTCTAACCCATGTCACAGAGATCTACTTGCCTCCAAAGGAGGCTAGATCCAGTCAGATACACCAAGGCCATTTAACACCAGAGATAAACAAATAACCAGACCCAATTCCAAGATCATTAGTGACAAAACTCTATGTGATTTGGGACCACTAGAACCCAGTTTTTCCATCACAGAAAGCCCTGGATACCATAACATGCTGAGAAGCAAGATAGTGACCTAAAATCCCATCTAGATGTTAGAGGCCTTTAAGGAGGATATAAAGAAACCCCTAAACAAAATATAGGAAAACACGGGCAAAAAAGGTAGAAACCCTAAAAAGTAAGTAAATCCCTTAAAGAAATACAGGAAAATACAATCAAGCAGGAGAAAGAATTGAACAAACTATTTGAATAACTAAAAATGGAAATGGAAATAACTAATAATGAAAACATAAAGGGAGGCAAGCCTGTAGATGGACAACTTGGAAAAAAGATCAGGAGCTACAGAAACAAGAATCACCAACAGAATACAAGAGATAGAAGAGAGAATCTCAGGCATAAAAGGTACCATATAAAATAATTACACATCAGTCAAAGAAAATACAAAGGGTAAAGCTACTAACCCAAAATATCTTAAAAATTTAGGACACAATATAAAGGTCAAACCTAAGAATATATGAATAGAAGATGGTGAAGAATCCCAACTCAAGCAGTCAGAAAACATCAACAAATTCATAGAAGAAAACATGCCAAACTTAAAGAAAGTATGGTCATAGAAGCCTACAGACCACCAAATAAATTGGACCAGAAAAGAAAATCCTTTCATCACACAGTAAGCAAAACTCTAAATCCAAATAAGAAAGAAAGAATATTAAAGGCTGTAAGGGAAAAAGACCAAGTAACAAATCAAGGCCGACTGATCAGAATTACACCAAACTTTTCAAGAGATTCTGAAAGTCAGAAGATCCTGGATAGATGTAATCCATACCATAAGAGAACACAAATGCCAGCCTAGAATACTATACCCAGCAAAACATTCAATCACCATAGATGGAGAAACTAAGATCTTCTATGACAAACTAAATTTAAACAGTATGTTTCTACTAATCAAGCCCTACAGAGGATATTGGAAGAAAATCACCAACACAATGAGGGTAACTTCATCCAAGAAAACACAAGAAATTAAATATTTCACAACAAGTCCCCCAAAAGAGAATCATATATGCATAATATCCCCTCCAGTAACAAAATAACAGGAACTAGCAATCATTTGTCTTTAATATCTCTCAACATCAACGAACTCAATTTCCCAATGTACTTAGACTAACAAAGTTGATATCTAAATAGGATCCAGCATTTTTCTGGATACAAGAAACTTATTTCAGTAGCAAAGAGAGATACTACCTCAGAATAAAAGCCTGGGAAAAAGTTTTGCAAGCAAATTGTCCCAAGAAATTAACTGGAGTTGCAATCCTAATATCCAATAAAATAGACTTTCAAACAAAACTTATCAAATATTATGGGGAAAGACACATCATGTTCATCAAAGGAAAAGTCTGTCAAGATGATGTCTTAATTCTGAACATTTATGCCCCAAATGCAAGGGCATCAACATTTGTAAAAGAAACTGTATTAAAGCTTGAAACACACATTGAACTTCACACAGTAATAGGGAGAGGCTTCAACACCCCACTTTCACCAATTGCACAGGTCTGTGAAAAAGGAACTAAACATAGACTAAGTGAAATTAACAGAAGTTATGAACCAAATGGATTTAACAGATATCTACAAAATATTATAGCCCAAAACAAGAGAATATACCTCCTTTTGAGCACCTCATGGAACCTTCTGCAAAACTGACCATTTAATCAGACATAAAACTCATATAAGAAGATTGAAATTATCCCATATCAGATCACTACGGACTAAGACTAGATGCCAATAACAAAAAGTCCACATACTCATACAGATTGAACAACTCTCTGCTCAATGATGACTTGGTTACAGAAGAAATAAAAAGAAAATCAAAGATTTTATAGAATTCAGTAAAAATAAAGATATATCATACCCAATCTAATGGGACACAAAAAAAGCAGTATTAAGAGGAAATTTCATAGCACTAACGGCCTTTATATAGAAGTTGTAGATATCCCATTAAAGAAACTTAACAGCACACCAGAAAGCTCTAGAATAGAAAGAAGCAAAGAAGCCCAAGAGAAGTAGACAGCAGGAAATAGTCAAATTCAAGAGTGAAATCAACCAGTTATAAACAAATAAAATCAACAAAATCAACATTTGGTTCTCTAAAAAAAATAAAATAAAATAAAGTAGAACTCTTAGCTAAACTAACTAAAGGGAACAGAGATAGTATCCAAATCATAAATGAGAAGGGAGATATAACAACAGAAACTGAGGACATTTGAAGAATCGTCACAACTGACTACAAAAACTATATTCTACAAACCTAGAAAATCTAGATGTAATGAATGATTTTTTAGACAGATACCACATATCAAAGTTAAGTCAAGATCAGGTAAACTACCTCAATACTCCCATAACCCCTAAGGAAATATAAATATTTATTAAATCCTCCCAACCAACAAAAAAAAAAAAAA
>JADRCD010146791.1:13480-35285 GCA_019843815.1 Montemys delectorum | reverse complement strand
ACACACACACACACACACACACACACACACACACACACACGCCTACACACACACACACACACACACACACACACATATACATATATATATGAGTATACATATATACTCATATATGTATTTATTTTAGAGGGATCTTTATATTTATTTTAGAGGGATACATATATATATACTATGGATCCCTCTAAAATACTTTCAACTAGGAAGTAGTGCTCACCAGAGGAGCCCAGGGGAGGGTCACAGGCATATTCCTAGAGAATTGTTCCTTGTTCAAGGTAGGATGCTGTAGCCCAGGTACTAAGAATCCTTTCACCTGAAGCTCATCTTAACTCCAGATTTTTTCCCAGTCTGGGCAAGATTTTTTTTTTTTTGGTTGTTTTGTTTTAAGAGATCAAGGAGTGAGCTGAGAAAGAAATTAGCTGCATCAAACAAGGACCATGGCCATGAAGATACAATAATTTTAAGGCAAGATGATCACTTCCCCATGTTGGGGAATCTGTAACTCTTTAGTTGCTCCATCTTGGACACTAGGTGAAAGGTTTATGTAGACAACTTCATTCACTGATCGAGACCTATCCAGAGCCTTCACACTGGTATATCTTTAGTTATATCTTCACTCTGGTATGTCTTTAGTTAGACCCTCCTCTTATGGGACACCTAACAGTGAGAGCAAGGGCTACCTCTGATTCTTTTGCCTGCTTTTGGAACTAACTCTTTTCCTCCTATTGGGTTGCCCCATCTAGTCTTAATATAAGGAGAGGTGCCTAGCCTTATTATAACTTGACATACCATGTTTAGCTGAGATCCCTGGGAGGCCTGTTCTTTTCCAAAGGGAAACAGAAGAGGAGTGGACCTGGGAGCTAGGGGAAGGGAGAGGTAGGAAAGAAAAACTGGGAGGAGAGGACAGAGGGAAAACTGTAGTCTGGATGTAATATATGAAAGAAAAATAAATAAATGAAATGAATAAAGGAAGAGAGAAGGAAAGAAAGAAAGAGAGAAAGGAAGAAAGGAAAGAAGGAAAAAAGGAAGAATGGAAGGAAGGAAGGAAGGAAGGAAGGAAGGAAGGAAGGAAGGAAGGAAGGAAGGAAGAAAGAAAGAAAGAAAAAGAAACAAAGAAAGAAAGAAAGAAAAAAAGAAAGAAAGAAAGAAAGAAAGAAAGAAAGAAAGAAAGAAAGAAAGAAAGAAATGGAGAAAGGAAGAAAGGAAGGCAGGAAGAAAGAAACTCTTTCCTCCATGTTTGTTTGAGTTTCTTTCTCTCTCCCCCTTTTCTTCCTTAGTTCCTCCTGGGGATGGTTAATGGAAATTTAGCTTAGTGCCCTAGTTCATGATGGAAAAGCACTGTACACTGAGTTTAATTCCAAGTCCTCATTTTCCTTCATAAATTATTTTTATGCACGTAGGGTTCGTGCATGCATGTGTGCAAGCATGCGTGCATGTGTGTCTGTGTGTGTGTGTGTGTGTGTGTGTGTGTGTGTGTGTGTGGTGTCCATGTTATTGAATGCAGATGTATGTGCTAGTGTAGAATCTGGTGCATCTCATTGAGAAGCCAGAGATGGATGTCTGGAGTCTTGTTCTGTCACATTCTTCCTTAATAACAGTCTCTCACCTAAACAAAAGCTCATGGATTCTACTACACAGTCTAACAAGCACATTGTTGGGATTCTCCTCACTTCAGTACCTCTGCTCATGTCACTAGGGTTACAGGCACTCGAACTATGCCATTTTTATTTTTTTTGTTTTGTTTGTTTGTTTTTATATGGGTCCTGGAAATTTGAACACAGGTTCTCATGCTTGAAGACAATGTTCTTACCCTCTGAACCACTCCCCTGACCCCTCAGGATCTTACTAAGCTGTCCGGGCTACACTGAAGTCCATTCTGCCTCCCAAGCATTAATTTCACACACAATTTACTTGCTTCTGCCTCCCAAAGTGGAAGATCATCACCTCTGCTACCAGACTCAGTTTTTTTTTAATTTTATATCCATTTTCCACATAAAGTGTGAAGATGAGTACCTTATGATGAATGCAAGTATTCATTAATCTAAACCATTTTACTTGTGTATTTTTTTAATATTTCCAAAATGAAATTATGATAGGATACAACATTTGCAGATACTCCTAGGCATTTCTATCATGTGAACAGTCTTTTGTTTCTAATAATATGCTGCTCAGAGAGCAGCAACAAATAATTATCTTCACTTTGAGTGTATATTGGGGTTTGACAGACAACATTAATTTATAGGAAAAACTAGCTTATTAAAACAAACTGAGATTCTGTGAAGAAAAGTTTAAAGAAAAACTCTGATATATATTTTTTTCTGAAAATGCCAGTTTGTGTTGTTTCTCATATGATTCTACATTTCAAATGCTTATACTTCTGTTATTTTGTCAGAGTCTCCTGACACAAATTAACTTCTCTAAACCCTCAGTTATTTTCATCTGTTCAACGAGCATGATAGCTACATGTCAGTGAAAAGCAGAGTAAGAAAAAAGAAAGCATATTATACTTAAGAGTGTACAGACTCACAAAAGGACAGCACAGAAGCAGTCAAGGCATGTAAACTAATTCTGCTTCTAATCTGGCAAACTATCAGAGTTACTATAATTTTACACCTAATTTCAAAAAGATCTAAATTGTAAATACACTATTAGTGATATATATGTATATTTATATATATTTCATATCATATAAAGATAGATAGATAGATAGATAGATAGATAGATAGATAGATAGATAGACAGACAGGTAGACAGACAGATAGATAAGAAAATTTCAAGAACCAGTTTTCCTCAAATGTTGCCATTGGGTTGTAAAAATAAATCGTCATAAAAGAAATAATAAAGTGACTCAAAACACTTTATGATATACGTGGCAATTTTTGCATCAACCTAATTAAAAAGATTTTGGCCCACAGTTCCAGAGGCCACTGGCCCTGATGGTGGGAAAGGCATGGTGTCAGGAACATGTGGCAGATGGTCACATAACAAGCACATTCAGAGAGCAGAAAATGCTGATGCTTAGCTCATGTTTTCCTTTTAACTCAGTCAAATGTCCCAGCCTATGGATGGTATGATCCACAATTAGGATGGATCTTTCTGTCTATGTTAACATAATCTGAAATCTTCCTTGAAAATAATGTCCTGAGATTTGTCTCCTTGGTGATTTTAGTTCCTGTAAAATTGACAACAAATATTCATGGGATCTTAAAGTAAATAATAGTTAAGTGAAAGAAAAACAAATGGACAGTGCATATCAGCTCGAGGCAGCTACAGAACCCAGAAGTAGCCAGATGAAAATGGAAAGTGTTTGGTTTTACTTCTGTTGATCTTTAATTAAATTAACTTACTAGCTAACCCTAAATCATGTCCACTCATCTTCCCTCAGCTATGACCACAAGAGCTTCAGCATAACACAGATCAATGTATTCCTTGGATTGACCTGTGAAGATTTGACTTACTAATGTGGCATCTATCAAATAACAGGAGTCAAGTTTAGGGAATTTCTGTGGCTTTCTACCATTATCTCCACAGTAAATTGTATTACATCATAAATGACTTTAAGTCATACCATAAGTTTATGTGTGCCTAATAAAGACAAAAGCTTATAATTAAGTGTTTCAATCATGTTCTTTTGTTACATAAAATGATTATTGCATCTTTATAAAAATTGATTTTGTGTTTATAAAAAATGGTGTCCAGTATAACCCATGTGAATACATAAAAAAGACAGCAAAAATTAAAAAAAAAAAGATTTGCTTGTTTCTCCTAAAATGTCTTCACAACATCTTATTTTTAGAAAATAATATTTGGAATCAGTCCACTGAAATTCTTTTCTTTTTTTCTTCATAGACTTTTTGCTCTTGTTCCAAGACAGAGTATATTAGCTCTAGGCAACTAAGGTTTAACACTGAACCCCAAAGTAGCCAGATGAAAACAAAAATATGTAATATTACTTCTGTTTGATCTTTAATTAAATTAAATTACTCACTAACCCTAAATCATGTACACTCTTCTTCCCTGCGACTATGACCCCAAGAGCATCACCTTTTATATCAATTATTAAAGAAAGAGTTAAGCATCACTGACCTGTCAACTCCCATAGCAATATATTCCAAAATGAGGTGGATTGTAGGGAATGCTGCTTATGAGGGAATCTTCAGAAAAATCAATCCATTTTATAACTCAAGCATATCATACAAAGATTTAATAGTGGTCCTCACATCTTGGTGGCAAACAATAGCTCTCTAATTGGACTTAAGGCTTACAAACAGGAGGAAAATCATGCTTGGTAGTAGAAACCTAGCCAATTACCTAGTTTTAGTGATGCCATGGGTCTTAGAAGGGAACCTTTGTTCTCCACTTTAGTAAACGAGTGTAATTCTTAACTGAATTTTAAAATTTATCCCTATACTCACAGGTAAGTGTGGTTCTTACTCTTCGTCAAAGAAACTTCTGTGCAGTAAATGACGATCATTACAGAAAATCGCAGCTGGTAAAAATGCAGAGATTATCCAAGTGACCAGACAACAGAGATAGCTATCTCACATCTCCTGCACCTAAGGGTCAGGGAACATTCTAAAACAGGAGGCAAAAACGTTGTTAAGTACTAGGGGACCAAGAAAACTCCTGTGAGATCATGCTTTCTGGAAATGACAGAGAAGCTCCATCCATGATACCTAAACAATATGACTGCCTAAACAATACCTGAGCAATGATAGCATCATTACATAAGCTAAAACAGAAGGGGGAAATTGCACAAAGCTCCACCCCTAGATAAAGAACTATTAGTAACTAAGGAATGCAAAGAGAAAGAAAGTATGACTTTCCTAGAGAAGAGCCACCCATTTGGCTCTAATTTGGATATCTAATTCCAAGTGATCAGCCCTGTTATTAGATACATTAGAAGCAACACCAATGAACTCAGCAGGTTGTACTAATATATTTATGTGTTTATATATATTTATAAATGTAGCAATAATAAATCAAAGAAAAAGAGACCATGAATTTGAGAGGAAATGAGAAGGGGGCCTGGGGAGGGGGTTGGTGGAAAGGGATATGGGAAGGGTTAAAAGACAAGGAAGTGAAATAGAAACTGATGTATGTATATTTTAAATTTAAATATAATAATCAAACAAAGTCTAGATTTTGCAAAAAGATACAGACAATTTGGGAAACTATTTTGGGGGAAAGAAATATATAATAGAGGAGAAGGCTTAGAGATCAAAAATCTGTCCATCATCACTAATGTATGTCCTCTAGGAGTCCTAACTTTTTTCTTCAAGCAAGGTATTAATATATATTTGCTTGGTTGTGAGGGTCAAATGGACTTGCACTAATGAAAGTACTTAGTATGCAAAGAGGGACACATATGATCAAGAGAATGGTTATTATGGAAAGAGATTCATGTTACCATGTTTTATTATCATTATTGACTTAATTGTAATGATGAAATTATCTTGCCCCAGGCAGACACATAAAATATTGTGCAAATTTCTCTGGTGAAATTCAAACTCCATAAACTGATTCATTTCAGAGAAGAAATTATTCCTGGTTTTGAATTCAGAATAAGTATTTCTCTTGAATTGTCTAAAAGGTTTGATTTTTTTCCATATGGATAGATGTTTTCCTCCGTGCTTAGAATAGTGTCATTTGGGTCTTTTCCCATTTCTTCATTGTGTGAATTCCTTCTGTGAAAAGCTGTTGATGAATACATTTGTCTCTATTCTATTTCTGAAAGCACAAAGGTGACAATGGAGATCTCCTAGGAATTCAGACCCATTACTGCATTTTTACCCTTTTAGACCAAAAAGAAATTTCCCTGGGTAATTCTTCTCTTTCTTAAAAGGACGTGAGTTTTAAAGTCCTGGCAGCAGATGCTATTTCATGACTTATTAATTGTAGTGTATCAGACAGCTTGCATAACATTTTGAGCTTTTTGTCCCTGTACCTTTAAAGAATATGTGTGTGTATACATACATATATATATATACACATACATATATATGTATGTGTATATACATATATACATATATACGTGTGTGTATGTATATATGTATGTGTATATATGAACCAAAAGAAAAACTTCAAACTTGGATAATGAATACTAGAGAATACTAGAAACCAAATATCTACCTAATTCCTTTCCTGAACACCACTGGACAAAGAATCAACTTGACAATAAAAATTGTTAGGAGTCACTTTTTAAATCATTTCATGCACCTAATAATTGTTAAATTTATTAGATCTATCATCAGTTCAAATGCACAATTAATTAGACAACTCTAGCAAATGATAGGATGCCTATTAGGTATTTGGAATTATCAAGTTTTATATGATTTAAAGGATAATAGAATGATTTTTTTACTTTAATTCTTGCTCTGTGAAACTTTTAGAAAAGGCTCAGTAGAGCCTTCCTCAACTAGATATCTCTTTTAAGATTGGCTGATAGATAGAAAACCCTAGCCATGTGGCTCAATAGAGAGTGGTGTACACAAGTGCAGAGGTTGTGTATAGCTATGTATGGACTTTGCAAAATCCAAGTACTGAGGAAGGAAATCTAAAGATAGAAGACTGATAGCCAGGGAACACTATAGAGGAGATAATAAAGGTGGGACAGAGCCCTTCCTTGACTCAAATAAGACATTCAGTCTTCCAATCAACTGAAGAGAAAATGGCCAGCTGAGTATGGATCAAAATCAAAAGCTGACCTTGAGGTTTTGCCATTTGAAGTTTCTTCTTCCTTTAAGCTGCCATTAAAATGAAATGTGTACAAAAGTCAGGTTAGTGAAAAAGCAAATTTTACCCACGTTAATAAGATTGAAAAAAACATCACTTCAGTGTGAATACTTCTCTGAAAATTGACTCACAGTTCCTGAAACAATATCCCAATCTGTAGGGGAGAAGGTCTTTCTCTGCTTCCATGAAGCCAAACCAAAGCAGATGGAAATGTGTACCCTAGGGAAGCAGGCCACACAGGTGGCACATGAGGACATTCTCAGTCACTAGTCAGACCTGTACAATGTCTTTGACATGCCCACCCTTTTTGTCTGTTCCAACTTCCCCAATACCCTGCTGACCCCAATTCTCCTTCCTACTAGGAATGCTGTCATGTAGCCTTCATCTGGGATTCTTGCCTGCCTTCCTATTTATCTTTCTGCCAAACTTCCACCGTCTTTTCCCAACACCCTCTCTGGATACTATCCTTCATACATAATGTACCACTTATCAGTTAAACACTGTACCCTTATCTTTACACAGGCTGTGATTTTCTTCTAGAGTCCAGTGAGAACTCCAGCAGTATTTATGAGTTCCACTTTATTTTCCTAAAGCCCATTCCAAGTACTGTGTCTTTTTTTCCTTGTGTATAGCTCAGCATCTCTATCTGTGTGACTGCCATGAGCTTTGCCTGGCCCATTCAGCTGCATGTACTCTAAATCTGTGTTTGCTTCTCTACACTACCAGTTTTTCAGCCTGACAAGAACAAAAAATATATGTTTTTTTTTGGTTGGGGTTTGTATTCCTAGGATCCAATGCAGAGCTCAGTAATGCTAGAAGAATTGAATCAAATGGAATGTGTTCTCTGAGATGGATGAAACATGACTTCATTACACAAATATACCAAATGTTTTTCCATCAAGTCTACATCATAAAGGAGAGAAATTCTACTTGCTTCTAACACATTAGGACTATAACCCACCACATTATTGCTGTGCATGAAAGCCTAAGTACAGGACTTTAAATTCTACTCAGCAAATGTTGCCATATAATTCAAACAAATGATCATTTGTACCATCTGTTAATAACTTTTCTACACATTCTTATTGCTACAAACAAAAGAACAGACAGGTAATGCTGTGCACATCACAAAAAGCAAATGTACAGCTTACCTTCTGTCTGGAAAGATGGAGTGTTCAGAGATGCATTTCTCTGTGCAGATTAAATTTACCATCTTTTCAGCTGGAGTTATGAACCCTCTGGGGCAGGGGAATAGAGCACTTGAGACCCAAGGCACTAATGAATTTTTCATGGAACTATCTTCCTTACTGTGAAGGGAAGTGGATGTATAGCCAACTCAGGGCTCTTATGAACTTCTCCAGAAAGGAGAATAATTAGGCAGCTGTTTGAGATATTCCTTTTGGCTATGGCTGGAACATAGTACATTTTAAATGCTCTACCACAAACTGAGCCAAGAAAACTGCAAAGAAGTTCAACTAGGTGGCAAGAGGACATTTCCTATCTCTGTCACCTGAACAAACCATTAAGACACTTGACACTACATGGTGTTTGAAGGGGAATCAATTCAAGTGGTTCAAACAAGCTATGCTGTAGACCAAGCTGAGACTGAGATAGATGTAGCCAGAGGCTGTCCCCTCAAAACCATCTTAGTTTTGTCTGGCTTAGAGCACATGTGATGTTTCCACTTCAACATAGTCTTCAAGAACATATAGAAATGATTAGCTGAATATATTTCCTGTATAGCTTTCATGCATGGCTTGACCCAAGTATTGACTATGTCTCTCTCTCCTGACTTTGTTCAAATATATATTGTTCTCATCTTCAGACTCCCAGTGGTGACAAGAAGTCTTTCCACATCACCAAGTCTAAGCCCAATACCAAAAATACCTTTCTGCCTTAACTTTAGTCAACAAAAACTCATTGCATTTCATGGATTTTTCTAGTGAATTATAAATCAATCACCAGAGATATGTAATGCTCTGGCTGGCCATCCTAGAATTTATTGCATGCTCATCGCTGAATCCTGATGTGAAGTAACTCCAACTGAAGTATGTGGGCTGTGTCTATGAGGTAAGCTTACCCAATAGAATGACAACTGAATCCAGGAGGAAAATGAATGCTGTCATAGGTTCTAGTTGTTTTTCTTATCTCTGTTGTAATTGCTTTCATCACATTTATACCTAAAATTCTTAAAGTTCAGTATTCAAAATACTACTTGAATTTTGTCTCTAATATACAAATCTAAACTGAAGTCATCAAAGGCTGTCCATCCTTAAACCTAAAGTTAGCAACATTTTAATGGCTCTCCAACATGTTGAACACAGTCCCTTTTAACCTGGTCTAGGCTCTTTCTAAAGTTCCAACTCACATCTTACCATCCAACTTCTTCCTCAACCCATAAGTCTTATTGATTATTCTATAGTCTTCTGAAACACCATATTGTTCGGCAAATCTTTATTAGCCTACAGCTTAAGCTCAGCTTTCCAAAATTCCTTTCCATCTACCCCATATTACATATTTTTGTATTAGCCTACTTGTGTCTGTTACTTCTCCAGAGTAAGTTTTATTTATCTATATCATATTATCAATGTAAACAATGTCTGAACAATGACCATACGTATTAATATTTTCAAAATTTAGTGTGACTGAGTGACTAATGTCAGATCAATGCAATGCAGTATAAAATACATAATAGTTTAAGAAAAATTTAGTGGAGAACATGTTCCCTAAGTGATTCTTAGAATGGCCTTGGGGAAGTTCTTGAGCCACTCAGCTGGCTTCATTGTTATTTACAAGTACCCCATAAAACAATCATATTATTGCCTGGCATGTCAGTATTATAATATGGTCTAGAACAGAATAAGACCACTAATGACTTATCTCCCACATCAACCTATGTAGCACCTTTCAGTCTGTGAATTGTCACCAACAGAAGAGTTTCCTGATCATTCCAAGACTGATTTCTCTGTTCTGCAACAAAAGCACGCAGTATCTTTAGAAATATTGTCATACCATTTAGTTATAGTGAGCAATGAAAAGCCACTACAATAGCCTTCATTCCCCTAGTACCTCACTGGTAGTAGTAACTCATAGGGAGATAACTTTTTCTTGGCAGAGGGATTTTCATTTAATATTTTCTGTAGGGCCATTGTATACCCAATATATGTTGATTTTCACCATGCTGACTGTTAAATATAATTCTTATTGTCAAAGCAAGAGGAAAATAATAAATATATTCCACATGTAATTGAATTAATTTTTCCCTGGGGCATTTATTAGACATTTCTTTGAAATTATCAGTCTAGATGTTAGCTTATTTTACTGCAATTTTCTCATTTTTCTCCAAAGTAGATACAAGCTATCCTGATAATTAAGGAAGCAGGTGACTTAGTTTCAGCCTGCTTAAGTTTTTATTCAAAATTGCCTCACTCATGTGGTTCAAGATTAAATATAGGCCTGATTTCTAACATTTACAGAATATATTAAAATTTGTGCAGGTCCTTTGACTATGTTGCCTTTCTCACCAGGTAGAGATTTTTATTTTTATCTCATAGATAATCAGACAGAGTGACAAATGACATTTTACAATTAGTGAAATTCAAAGAAGAGACAAGTCTCTAAGTGTTTAACAACTTGATCTCTTGGATTTTCTATGTAACATATTGTTAAATTGCTTCATAATATGAGATGCACTGTGAGTATCTGAGCATCTAATCAGCTCCTAGATAATGATATTGGCCTATGAATCATACTTTTAATAGCATAGATTACAGATAGAGTTAAATCACAGCTATTTACTATGTTTTCAGGAAACGTATTTGGTCAATGTATCCTAGATATTTTAGCCATAAAACAGTAATAATAGAGCACCTATCTTGAAAATATCAAGATATACAATATAGTGAACTTAAAGTATACCTGGCACTGCTATGTATTCAACCAATTTTTAGCTATATTTACTGATACTCTGCCATAGTCTGAAGCATGACCTTAGTGAAAAAAGTGTCAGAGATGAAGTGGTTATTATCAGGGAACAGAGTGTAAATAACATTAGTTTGACTAAATGCTTTTATTAAAAATTTTTGTCACAGGAAAAATCAGATAACAAAATCAACTGCCTCTACTATTTTCAAGTAGGTTGATGGTGTCAAACACATTTTTAGTGTTGTGAAAACATCACTAAACATTTTTTCATAAAGGTGCATTTTATAAAATTACATTTTAGTCTGGAAATTTCTTAAAATACTAGAAGTACATCTGCTATATGACAGCTGTACCATTCTTGTGTATATATCCAAATGACTTTATATCTTATAGAGATATATGCATGAATATGATCATTGCTACTCTAGTCACTATAACAAAGAAGTGATTCAACATAGATATCCATCAACTGATGAGTAGGTAATGAAAATATGGTGTATATGGACACTGAAAAATATTACTAAGCTATAAAGACAATGAAATTGTAAATTTTCTGGGTAAATGAATGGAACTGGATAAAATTATATTGGGCAAGGTCACCCAGGCACAGAAAGATAAACACTTTGTTTGTTTTCATAGCAAGTTTGTAACTTTAATTTTTTATTTTGTGTAGTTAACATCAAGTACACATGGAAGTTAAGAAAGTAAAAACGGGCCATGGGAGAACAATTAGGGAAATGGGATGGTAGAATATGGGTGGAATGAAAGTAAATAAGGAAATACTTAGGGGATTAAGTCTCACAATGTAGCAGATAAGATATCAGGACAAGGCCTAACTAAAGAGAAGTGTGCACAAAGAAGCTAATTGAGAACATATGGTCTTACATTCAAAGTGAAAAAAATAGTAACAGAAGATAATGAGACATATTTAACATGAATATATATAGGGAAAAATGAAGGATTTGTGGTTTATACAGGGGAGGGGAAATGTGGGGAAAGGGTTGGGCTACCTAAAACTAAACATACATGACTAAATCATATTAATATATGAATCAATCACACTAGTTTGGAAGTTAATCAAAATATAAGTTTAAAAATAGTTTGAACAGAAGCATCTCACAATAGTTAATAGTATTACACCCAGAAGGCATGGGTTATTGAATGAAAATCTTGGTACAAGGTACATGTTAGCTCCCTATGAATTATTGGTCAAGAGATCCCAATGACAAAAAACACAGTCTATTGCCATTGCTCTTGGTTATTCATAATAACCAGCTGTTAAGACAGTACTCTGAAGACACCATACGTTTTGATTGCAGGGCACAGAGAAATCAATCTTGAACTTGTCAGGAAAATCCCTTAGCTTGCTCTCTCATGGTGCTGATAGATGAAAGCTACTATGTAAGCTTCTAGATGAAACAAGATATCAAGGATTTTATCTGCTCTTGGACCTGCCACTGTCAGATTCTGCATTCTAAAATACCAGTGCAATTCAACACAAGATAAGGCTAAGGTAGGCAAAGCCAGGCAAAAGGCAAGTCAAGGTAAGGCAAGGCAAGGCACAATAGCAATGAGATTATTGATGTGGATAATCAACTGTTCTGTTGATTGGATTTAATGCCTGGTCATAGCCAGGAATCCATGCCTGGTATTGTAAACATGGTCTTCCCATAAAGAAGTCACAGACCATAGTGAAGAACTTGCTCATGTTGTTTTACTAAATGGTGGTGGTAGCAAACTGCCTTCTAAGTATTTGTGCTTAAATGATTTGTGCTGCCACAGTCCGTGGTCAGAGAAGTTTCTAACTACAACAGGCAGTGGTCATTGCAGAGATGCATTAGTATTCAAAATGCTGAGGAAAAATGACTATAAGTGTTCTGCAGTCCATGGGCATCTAAATCAACTCCCAGCTTAGGACTCAGCAAACATCATGGAAATCACAGAATGTAAGAACCATGGGATGGAGAAGAGAATTGTGAATACTCTTTGAATATGACATGTAAACACTCAGTAGCTAAGGTTCCTTACATTAGATTTGTATAATATCAAACCATTTAAACATTCAAGCTAGAGGGATGAGCTTCTGATATCCCAATTCTAGCTAAGGAGCTACTGGCATTTGATGTCTGTTCAAGAAAGGATAGTCCTTTTTCTTTAGGAGTGTGGTCATGAGTAGGTTTCCCATGTCCATGGACAAAACATCAACCCTGATTAGATACTTTTGGTTAAAAATGAATTAATTATAAATTATAAAAGGAGACCATAAGTTGTGAGGAAGATGTGGCAGTGGTGGTCCCTCTGGAAAGGGTTGGAAGGAGACTACCAGGAGTGGTTATGATCAAGAGACATGGACTGAATGCATGAGGGTTTCAAACAATCAAAGTAAAAATAAATGGAACTTACAAACTGTATGTGTTGAAAGGGTTCCTTATCTATTCTTTTGAATAGCTGATGGCCACCACACTTCATATACTGTCTTTCTGATTTGGTTTTTATATGTACCTTGTCTAAACTAAATAGTACAGTATTTGTCAGCTGTGAATTGATTATTTTGCTTACTACAATATTCTCAAGCTTATTGCATATTACATAGTATATTCGGAATTTTATTTCATTTTTAATGCTCAATAATATTCTATTGTTTGTACTTAGGAAATTTGGCTGGACCATACATCTGTCAATAAACACATCTGCTGCTTCAGCTTCTTAGCCATTGTGAATCTGATGACATAGGTGGACAGATATCTTTTCAGTACCCCACTTTCAGACTTTAGACTAAATAGCCATAAGTGGAATTACTGGATTATATGGAATCTTTACTGTATTTTTTTAAGGAATCATTAAATTGATTTCACAGAAGACAGACTGTTCTGTGCTCCCATTTACAGTGAGGAATGGGCCAATATTACCACATTCTCTCTAGCATTTATCTTCTGTTTTAGTTTGCTTGCTCATTTAACATAACCATCCTAAGGGGAATAACATGGCTTCTTAATGATATCTAATTCCATGATGACTAAGGACATTGAGCATTTTCAGTGTGTGTGTGTGTGTGTGTGTGTGTGTGTGTGTGTCTATGTGTCTGTATGTATGTGTGTGCTATTTGTTACTATGTGTGTCAAGTGTGTACATGGAAATTCATGTTTCTAGGTACAGATATACTTGCCATAACATCCATATAGGTGACAGAGGACAGCCTTGCATAACAATTTTTGACTTCCAGCTTCTCTGAGGCAGAGTTTCTTGCTTTTTTACTGCTCAGTGCACTAGAACTCGTCATGAAAAGCACATTTTCACAATAAAAACATTATTTGCAACAAATGGGATAAAGATGAATGAAAGGCTTCCAGATTTCTGAGGATTCTCCATTCTGTACTGCCATCTCTTATAGACTCACAGAAGTTCCAGATGTGCAGTAGATGATTTCTGGTATCTCTACACTTTATGCTTATTTAGACAGTGCTTTATCTATGGAGTCAACTTTCCAGCCCACAGTGAACATTTTATAACTGTTAAAAAGTTATACTCAAGCTCTGTACCCATTGGTCATCAAGGTGCTTGGATTTTGTTAAATTTTAGAACACCACTGTAGTCTATATGTTAAGTTTAGAGAACATAATTTGCAAGCATTTCTCTCTTCTATGAGTTTTCCTTTGAGTCTGCTGTCTTTTGATGCACTAAGATTTTAAATTTTTCATGAGTCTACTTTACCTTCTTTTCAGTGCCATTTCTCTTACTTTAACTCTCATTCTAAGAAAACCCTGACAATTCAATGTGAGGAAGTTTTCTCTATGTTTTTGTTTCCATGAATAATTTTATTGTCTTAGATTTTACTCATAGGTATCTGGTCTATTTTTAGATAAGTTGTATGTTAGAAAATCGTCCAATTTCATTGCTTTTTATCTAGAGATTCAAATTTTTCACTTGTTGAAAAGACCATCTTTATTTCCACTGAACATTCTTGGCACTCCTGTTAAAAAGCGCCTTTAACCATATTGGTGAGGTTTGTTTATGGAATTTGTAGACTAGCCAATGATTTATGCATCTATTTTCATCCCAACCCCATAGTCTTTTGATTACTGTTAGTTTGTAGCAATTTTAAAATCAGAGAATCTTTTTCCTTTAGTATTTTGTTCTGACAGCAATTAGAAGGATGTGGTATTTTGAGAATAATATAAGCTTTAAATTCCAAGAGAATTGGATATAGATATCAGTTGAGCACTGCTATGGTTTCAGTGTTTATATCCAACCACCCAACAAAATGCATATTGAAACTTAATTCTTTTGCAATAGCAGGAACTGGAACCTTTGGGAAGATGATTCAATAATGAGCCCTCCATATTTAAAATGACATTAATGCTCTTGTAACAAAAGCGATTGAGAGTTTTCCTGCTCTTACATCTCATCCCTGATATGGACACATGCTAGGCACCATTTTCCTGCCTTGCAGCCCATAGAAACACAGCCACCTTTGGAGCATAGAGCAACCTTCATCAAACATTGTTCCTGCTAGGGCACTGACTCTAGACCTCTCAGATTACAAACTGTCAGGGGGAAATCATTTTAGGGCTATTTTTAAATTACTATCTATCTAAATTACTATCATTATGGTGTCTGTTTTAGCAGCTTAAATAAGCAAAGGTAGCCACACAAACCTTTGTGTCCTGGGACAGAGTGGAGTTCTACAGGCTTGTTGTTATAATCATAGAACCTGTAGGATTAAGGACTGCTTCAATTAATCACTTAATGTTAGATACACAATTTAGATTTATCATGCAATAAATATTAGCTCTATAAATGCATCCTGTAAATCTCAGTACCAAGGGGCTAGAGAGAGAATTCAACATGTTGGCGATGGGATATAAACACTGAAACCAAAACAGGAATAGTGCTCAACTAGAATCAACATTAAATTCTCTCGGACTTTAAAGCTTATATTGTACTCAGAGCACAGCCCTTTTTCTAATTGGTCCCAGAACAAATGTTGAAGGAAAAGGGCTCATCAGATGACTTCTTTGGATGCAAAACCATGAGGACTGAAGTTCAAATCTAATGTAGAAAGCCAGGTGTCTAAATACTTCTGAGAGACTTATGAGCCTCTACTTGCCTCTATTCATGCATAAATACATGTACCCATGCACATATGTATCTGTGCACTTAAAGAAATACAAACACAAACACTCACACACAAACACACACACACAAACACACACACATAAATTTAAAAAGAAATGATAGATTTCATTGTAACTCAGAAGCATGTATATAACACAGACAAATGAGGACAAACTAGCTTCTAATTCCTTTGGCCACACTATGTGGCCTGCAGTGATGTGGCGCTATTAACTGTTAATCTTTAACACATCTACTCTACATACTTCTTTGCCCATCTAATTGTTGATACTTTTCATGACAAGAGTTTTTATACTCCAAACAACTCTCCCTACTTTCTATGATGTGCATAAACTATTATGTTTGTGTGTCATATTTTCTTTCAAAATTCCAAAAGTATCACAAAATTGGAACATTTTCTACTCTGAAGGTTATCAGACAAAGGAGCATGCAGCTGCACTATTTCCCCATTTTATGGGTCAAGAAAATAGCATAAGAAATGGTGAGATTACTTGTCTACTCATTCAAGTTTGTCTTCTAGACTGTGATCATAGGTGAGGTGAAGATGAAGTGTAAACCTTCATCACCAGTCTCTACATCTTCTTGAGCTATATGAATGAGGTGGGGAGCACCTAAAAGTGTGTCTATCAGGCAATTTCTAGATTGAGTTAAGCAAGGTGGGGTGACTCACTCTAAGTGTGGATGTCACTGTTCCATAGGCAATGAGTGTCCTTGGGTGAATAAGGAGAAAGCACTCTGGACCCATCTATCACCATTCATCTCTCTCCTGACAACAGATAAAATGGGACCAGCTGACTCCTTTTCTTACCATAATAAAACCTTCTTTCCTTAAATGACTTTAGTCAGATATTTTATCACAGAGTTTACAAAAGGTAATTAATAGACCATTAAGAGGTCTGGAATTAAGTATCTTTAATGGAATCTCAAAATAGTCAGCTTTTGGATCTTTCATAGTTGCTTTCTTGAATGTTGAAAGAATAATACAAGAAGGCTGCCTCTTAACCCTCCTGAGTGGAACATGGGAATACACCATGATTGGCACTCTAACACAGGTACAAAGGACTTTGATATATGCTGACACGGTGCCTCAGATTCATTTCCTCACGCGCCATGACCGGCCCTGTGACTACTGCCCTGCTCAGTTCAGTAGGCCTTCTTGCTGCCATTTCCATTCCAGGTCCAGGAGACTAAATACATCACCAGTTAACATCATCCTTTAGATTCCTCATTTTCTATGGTAACTGAATATGATATGTTCACCTACAACCAATTGCTCTGACAGATGTAATACAAAATCTGTCATTTAATTTTTATTTAATTGCTTTAAAATGGGTCTGATTATGAAAACAGTCTCTGTTCTTTATTTATTGTGAGTGATATGTCATAGTGCCATCAAGAAAACTGGAAGGGGTCAGTGTTCAGCCAGTAACAATGTCAAACTGACTACAATATGACAGATGTCTAGACACAAGGCCAGCAAAACAGGAAAGTTGAGTGGCATTAGGCACTGGAAGCAGGGTGATATTTTTTCTAGCTTATAAGCAAAGAATAAGGATTTTGGAAAGAGCCTAAAGGGCCATTGAACTTTCTAAGCTTATGAATGTGGAAACAAAACATAGTAAGAATGAGAGACACACTCAAGGTCATACAGCTGGTGTCTAAAGGTTCATCTGGGCAGTTCCACAAGCCATGAATTCTGAGGTCATACAAGCTTTATCTATTCCAAGCATATTGCATGCAGTCATCAAAATTCCATTTTCAAAGGACTCAAGGCATAGCTCATAGTATTATCATTCATCTAAATTTCATTAAAGTGCCGGTACTTAAAATAAATCAGGGTCACTGCCAGGTCTTTGTTCATTCAAATATTATCCACCTAACCCTCAAGAGACTGGAGGCCCCAGGGAGTTTAGAGGTCAGGTGGTCTGGGGGAGTGGGGACATCTATGTGGAGACAGGGGACTGGAGAGAAGGTATGGGATGTGGAGCAGTAGGAGGATGGTCAGGGAAAATAAAATATGGAGTGTAAAATAAATAAACAAATAAATTTTAAAAAATAAATAAATCAGGGTCAATAATGGCTCTTCATCTGAAAAAAATTCTCTTACAAAGTTTATTTCACAAACAAAGCTGCTATGAACACAGTGGAATGTGTGCCCATGGAATGAGTGCCCCTGTGGCATGGTGGGGCATTCATAGCAGCCTTGTTTGTGATAGCCAGAAGCTAGAAACAACCCAGATGTCCCATGACAGAAGAATGGATACAGAAAATGCAATTCATTTACACAATGGAATACCTCTCAGCTATTAAGAATGAAGACATCCTAAGTTTTGAAGGCAGATGGATGGAACTAGAAAATATCACCCTGGATCAGGGAACACAGACTGGAAAAGACATGCATGGTATGCATTCACTAATAAGTGGATATTAGCTGAAAAAAAAAAAAAGGACAGAATATCTAAGATACAGTCCACAGAACTCAAAAAGGTCCACAAGCTTCAGGGTCCAAGTGAGGACACCTCAGTCCCTCTTGGGAGGAAGAAGAAAGCAATCACAACTGGGGAGGGAGAGAGGGGCCTTGGAAGCAAAATGGACTGAGTAGTGAGGAAGAGAGGAACCTGATGTAGTATTGGGTGAAGGAAAAGGACTGAACCCTTGTGGGCCAACAGAAAGAATGGAAACAGGCAACCTTGGAAGGTGGTAGGAGGTTGGGGGTGGGGAGGGACTTCTCTGAATGGAGACTCTCAAGACACAAGGGGACCTTAGATAAAATGTCTGACAGTAGGGAGAGGGAACTTATAGAACCCACCTCCAGCAGGAAGATAGGACATGAAGTGAAGAAGGGAGTTGCCATCTCACAGTCAAAACTCTGACCTATAATTGTTCCTGTCTGAAAGAATTTCAGAGATGGAAATGGAGAAGATCCTAAGGAAAAGAAAGTCCAGCAACAGGCCCAAAGTGAGATTCGGCTCAAGGGGAGGTCTCAAGGCCTGACACTATTACTGAGGCTATAGAGCACCCACAAAAATAGACCTAGCATGACCACACTCTGGAAGACCCAACAAGTAGCTGAAAGAGACAAATGCAGATATTTACACCCAACCAATGAACAGAAGCTGCTAACCCCTGTGGTTGAATTAGAGAATGGCTGAAAGAAGTTGAGGAGGAGAGTGAACCTGTTGGAGGACCAACAGTCTCAATTAACCTGGATCCCTGAGATCTCTCAAACACTGGACCATCAACCAGGCAGCATACACTAGCTGATATAAGGTCCCAACACACATACAGCAGAGGACTGTTGGGTCTGGGTTCAATCAGGGATGATCCACCTAACTCTCAGGAGTCTGGAGGCCCCAAGGAGTTTAGAGGTCTGGTTGGTTCGGGGCAGGGGACATCCTCATGGAGACAAGGGGTGGGGAGTAGGTGTGGGATGTGGAACAGTTGGAGCAGGGGGCGGGGGGAATAAAATCTGGGTGTAAATAAATAAATAAATAAATAAATGATAAAAAATAGTTTATTTTAGTTAGGAGTACTTCTTCTTTCCCTTTTACCCAGGCAACATTAGTTTTTCTCTAGCTAGTTAGCTTTCAAAGGAGAAATATATTTCGGTGGTAATTAGAAAACTACTATGATTATCCATGTAATGGTTTATGAACACATGGGTAGAAAATGTTCATTATTTATGACAATGCTATGCCTATATTTTGCCCATAGTATACTTAATATGTTGGTGACTACCAAATAAATGTTTGTTGAATTCATATCATAGAGAAAATAGCATAGTTTAGAAAATAACCTCATTTTCAAGGAAGATAGGACTTTGAAACAAAATAAAAATGCATTGAGTATGAGGAAAGCATTGTTCACCAACCTTAACATGGACTCTGAATCTCTCAATTGTGCTTACAGAAAATATTTACAAACTATCATCCATTAGGCATTTTGGCAGTCAAAGATACAGCACAAAATAAAATAGCCTCCATTTCTGCCCTCAAGTAGTTTAATATCAGTAGGAAATAAATTTAACGGAATCCTGCTAAGATACATCCATGTATAGAATTTTGTATTAAAGAATTTCTTCTGAATATTAAGAGAGCATAGACAAACATGTGGAGAATGGGGCCAGATACTGAATGGTTGTACTAAATAATTTGGGTACCATCCAAGAGTCAAAAGGACACCATTGGAAGGTTTCAGTGGGCCCATAAACAATATTGAGTGTTGTGTTGTTTTCTGCTTATCTTTTAAACAAAAATTTGAAGTGTTTTTTTCTCTTTCAAGCTTACAGCAAGGATGGCAACAGATAACCTTCCTCAACAGAGAAAAACTAGGTGTTATCAGGAGCTAGACAGGTCAGGCCTAATTAGTGCTTGGATGGAAGAAAGACTGTACTTTAACCAGTTACTGTAAGTAGAGAATGGGAGCAGGAGTGAGACTTGAACAGTCAGCCAGATGACACGCTCTACACTAAATAACCATGCTAGGTGATCAAAGTAGTGCTGAGTCTTTTAAAAGACTACAAAGAGCTGAATGATCAGTTATAAACAAGTAGCAATCTTGCAAGAGCAAGAATATTTTCACCATTGCTTTAGAGATAAGTAAACTGAAAGCCAGGGTGCTTAAGTATCACACAGTGTGACAAAAATAGCAAATGCCAGAACCAAGACATATGCACATAAAACAAAGCTGGCAATTAAAATGTGTTTGTTTGTTTGTTTTTTTGGTTTTATTGTTTTGTTTTGTTTTTGTCTTTGTATTTTTTACAGAAGGCTTTAGTCTCCTCTTCTCTGGTATTGTCACGTGACTATGTTGACTGAGTTTAATTCCCTACTTAAAGAAGATATGTAGATATGAAATAGTGGGTTCTATTTTTGTCTCCAATCATTCTATCTTATCACACTTTATGTAAAAGGATCACACATCTGCTCCCACCGCTGTGTACCTGGACCATCTTCACCATGTAAGAACACCATATCATGAGGGTGTCCTTGTAACCTACTTAACCCAATATAATGTGAGCAAATGAGTTATTTATTATCTCCAAGCTGAAGTTTTTAATTCCAAGAGAGTAAGGAAATAGTACAGTTAATATTATTAATTTAATTAATTAATAATATTGATGTTATTTGTAAAATTAACCTTTTACAAATAAAGCTGTCAAGTAAACAAAAACATGAGTTCAAAAGTAATTCTCTACAGTAAAAGCTAGCATAGACTACAGTAAAATTTTCTTTTCCTATATTTGAAATTAAAAGTTTACTTGAAGAAATATACATTTTTATTCCAGTAAACCTGCAATAAAGTAAGAGTATTGCTTTTAAAAAATAAAAAAAAAAAAGCAATTGAAGTTCTCTATTGAATTCACTTTGCTTTTGTTTACAGGGCAATGGTATTGTCCAAAGGTGGACTACCAATTTAGCCTGGGCATCATGAGGAAAGCATCCAAAAAGTTATAGTAAGTATGTAGCTGCTAACACTGAACACGAGCATTAATGAAAATTCTCATTGTCTTAATTCATTGTACCTTTAGAGCCGAATTCCTGAGTCTGGAAAAGTTATACAAATTTCCACATGGCATGAGAACATGGAAAATACAAGGTCAAGACTCAGGCCTGGTGTGTGATGATGGTCTCTTTTTGCCACAACTTCTAGAGGTAACAAACACCATCTTCTCACAGGTCAGCAAGGAAAGAAGGACAAGAGACAATTCTTAACATGCTTAACCCCTGTGTAAGGGCATTAACCACACAGTGGGGCAGGACCCTCATGACTTAATCAAGACCCACAGTCAATCAAGACTCTTAATTTCTTTCCCTGGATTCTCCATCTTCTTTGCTGCTCTCTTATGGGTCTCCTTCCCTCCTGCACAGAGCCCCTCCCTTTACATGTATAGCACTACTATCTCTTCCCTTCACAGCTTAAAAGTAGCTTCTTCCCCTCTCATGGCTCGCTTTCTACTTTAATCTTTCTCCCTGTCCCTGTCCCTGTCCCTGTCCCTGTCCCTGTCCCTGTCCCT
>JADRCD010146791.1:0-11370 GCA_019843815.1 Montemys delectorum | reverse complement strand
AGAGAGAGAGAGAGAGAGAGAGAGAGAGAGAGAGAGAGAGAGAGAGACATGTTGGGATTTGAAATCTCAAAACCCACCCCTGCTTCTTCCAACAAGGCCTAATATTTCTAATCCTTTCTCGTACAGCTCCACTTTCTGGTGACTAAGCATTCAAATATATGAGCCCATGGGGGCCATTCTTATTCAAACCATTATACACCTCCTTCTGTTTTCTTCCACCTACTTCTCCCTAGTCTCCTATTATCTCCCCAACTACTTCCAAAATTGAGCCATAGACTTAAAAGAGCCTACATACTTTCAGAACTCTGGCACAGACATGGGAAGTTCACCTTAATAAAACATATCCAGAGTGTTTATAAGTGGCCTGCTTTCTAGAAGAAAAGGCCTTTAGGTGACTTGCTCCCATCAGGAGAAGAGAATAACTCTCCCTCAAACACACTATAATGCTCTAGATTGTGTGTTATTCTTGGAGGGACAAATGCTACAGCTAGGGAAAAAGATATATAGTAGGGTGGGCTATATTCTGGTGAAGAAATCCTTCAGAAGTTCTCAGTCATGAAACAAAATGAAAGACTGAGCTTTAATGAGGTAGAATTGCAGGATTCTTGAAAAGGCATAATACATACATAACAGAAATTCTCTCAACAAAAGAGACACTCAACTAACCAACTAACCAACAAACGAAACAAGCATACAAAACATTGGAAGTACTGATGGCCAAAAACTTTCAAAAAGTAATGATAGATGCCAAATCTTAGATGTAAGAAGTCTGGAGGATACCAGTAATGATTCAAACAACAACAAAACAAAAGTGGAAAACAAACAAATGAAACCACATACAAAACTGTTGCCACCGCCAGAAAACATTAAAAAACATGCAGGAGGGGGCTGGAGAGATGGCTCAGTGGTTAAGAGCACCGACTGCTCATTCAAAGATCCCGAGTTCAAATCCTAGCAACCACATGGTGGCTCACAACCATCTGTAATGAGATCTGACACCCTCTTCTGGAGTGTCTGAAGACACCTACAGTGTACTTACATATAATAATAAATAAATAAATCTTAAAAAAAAAAGTGCGCCCCCCCACACACTTTTATGATAATAAGTACTTTTTTTTTCTGTTTTCCAGACTCTAAAGTCATACATTATAGGCCAGATGTAGTAATTCCTGCCTGCAATCCCAACACTTGGGAGGCTAAGGTAAGATGAGTGAGTTAAAGGCTGGTCTGGGGTGTATAATTAGTTCTAGGCCATCTTGGGCTATAGTGTGAGACTCTTGCTCAAAACCAAAAAGCAAAAATTTTAAAAGCATCTCTTGTATGGCAAACTGGAAAACCTAAATGGTTAAAAGTAATAAAAAAAATGAACTGTTCTTGATTTTCTTTATCAGTGACATGTGAATATACTTGAATTTTAAGTGTTAGTTTGTGAAAGCCAACTCTTTTAATATGGCCTTCGTGTTGTCTCTCATAAGATTGACCAGAAAGCCTTCATAATCCAGGATTAATATAGATCCTACTATACTGGAACTTCTCATAAACAATAAAGGCTTTTTTTAGTATCCTACAATCCATCTTTATCTCAACCATTATCTTTTAATCTAGATATCCTCTGCCGAACACAACGGGCTTAAATAAGTAGGACAGCATGTCAGAACTAATGTACTTTCTTGAATTTGATGGCTAGGATTAGAAGGGGAAGTATCATGTTCCACTATAAGTTTATTTCTAAGCCTTTAGTTTACATAACGTAAAATCATACTTTTCCTCATCTGTTCCACAAAGATCCACTGAAAAACTTTGCACAGCTCTTGTGTTTAAAGAGTCAACAATCAATATAAATGGGAAGGTATATAACTGGAAATTATGTTGTTATGTATGCCTATCCATTCTCACAGAAGGCAGTAGAAAGAGTTGCACCAAATTTTTTGTTTGTTTGTTTTGTTTTTTGATACAGGGTTTCTATGTGTAGCCCTGGCTGTCCTGGAACTCACTCTGTAGACCAGGCTGGCCTCAAACTCAGAAATCTGCCTGTCTCTGCCTCTCAAGTACTAGGATTAAAGGCGTGTACTATCACTGCCCATTTTCAATACTTTTAACCCAACATACTTCTCATACTTTTTCTTTTGAAAGAAAACTAAAATATCCTTAATCCCAGCATTTAGGAGACAAAGCCAAGTGGATTTCTCTTAGTTTGAGGCCAGACTGGTGTACACAGAGGGTCCAGGAAAGCTTGGTCTCTGTTATACAGAGAAACCTTGTCCTGAAAAACCAAACCAACCAACCAAACAAACAAACAAATAAAACACAGCCTTTCATGCAATAGTAAGTTAGCAAGTTTCTCACAGGAAATTAAATGAAAGAACAAGTAACTGGGGAATTAAGTCACAGGCTAGGGACAGTAAGAGAGATGAAGCATAATGTTCTTCTGTCTCCTTCCTATTTTCTTCAATACTTAGAAGCTATTAGGCCTAGCTCCACGGATTCCCAAGCCATCAATCATCAGAGGCTAAGGGAATCATAACCCCCTTCTCTTAGAGTTAAACTTCATGAGTCAACAGCTTATCTCACACATACTCATCTACTCCCCCTACAATTGTCACACTCTATATTAACTGAATAGATAATACAATGAATAAGTTGGAAGAGCATTTGTGGAGTAGGAATAAGAGCTGCCATGTCACATCCACCCTCTCTGATTAATCAAAGTACATAATGTAGACCCATGGGCTAACAAACTACTCAGCTTTGATAGGCAGATATTCAAAGAAAGCTACCTTGCAAAGTGGCTATGACACAAGATGAGTAGAAATGTGAGTTTCTTTATGACTGGACTATAAAAAAAAGATTAAACATGATAAAAATGAATAGGTATGGAGAATCTAATTGTCCTAATAATAATCAATTTCCATTTTAAAATATATTTAATGAAATGAGAACACATCCTGTAATTCTGTACAATATCTGTTTTAACAACAACTTAGCAAATTCAAGTATAATTGCTCAGAGATTACTCCTTTAGGGATAGCATATACTTAGCTTTCTACGGGAAATCTACATGAAGTAACTTCATTGGGGTTTAAGAATATTTTAGATAAGCAGATAAAAATGCATTTAATGCAGTCAGCTGAATGATTTGTTAATGTAAAAAAGATTGAAGAGATCAATCATGTGAGGATACAGAGAACTCATTTTCACTCAAATATCTCTTCAATGAGCACCTTGTGGCTTTGCCTCATCAGCTCTCTCTTGATTGTTCTGTTAGGAAATGATCCTTCTGTACTTAAGCAATCTGCATGGCATCATCAATTACATTTCCTTCCCGCTATTAGGCCCAACCTTAACCTACTTAATTCCTGCTTCAGTAAATGAATAGGCAGATGATCAAAGACTAAGATTAAAAAAAAAAACAAATTTTCTTATAGATATTTCCATTTATTGTGGTAAATATGCAAACATAATATGTATTATCACAAATTAAATGTGCAGTCTGATGGTACTGAGTATATTCACTCCAAACTTTTTCATCTCTGAAGTGGACGTTTCTGGTTGTGTCATGTGATGTAAACTCATGTGATATTTTGCTGAGGCAAATCCCATGGAAAGGCACATAGTGTTTGGAAAGAGTATAAGTGGGTCTTAAAGGACAGTGACAAGGTACTGGCATAGCGAGATGTGCAGCTTTTAGTTAGTCTCTAGCCCTTGCTTATCTTCATTTAGGTGAGAGAGGCATGGCAGGGAACTCCTAGCATTCCATCTGGTCCTGGTCATTCCGGCTGACTCGTCCCATTTTAGTGGAGGTCTGGTGGTTTCTGCTGAATCATGCCCCTGTTGCTTGTTTGTGTTTAGTGACACTTTTGTGGACACAGTAGTGGTATACTGATCACTGAACTGGACTGCTGGTATCCAGACAAAAAGAGATTGGAATCACCCCAAAGAACTTCTAAACAGGTCTATCATCTCTTGTCATATTTACCATCTTTCTCCATACCTTTGAACAGTGGGCTAGAAGGGGGAGTCAAAGAATTTTAGAAACCCTTATTAAAGTGGGTTTTGAACAATCTACGATCATCCTTGCCACACACTGTCCTTGTTAAATAACACCTCTGTATTCATAATTTTCCCACTTTCTAATAACCCCTCTTCTGCTTTCTGTCTGCATAAAGTTGATTATATGTAGTCATTCAACAGTCATTTTCTTTCTTTTATTAGATGTTTTCTTTATTTACAATGTCTCCTTTCCCAGGTTCCTCTCCAAAAAATAAAATAAAATAAAATAAAATAAAATAAAATAAAATAAAATAACAAAAACTAAAAAAAAAAAAACAAACAAAAAACGTTCCCTCCCCCTCCCCCTGCTCACCACCCCACCCCTTCCTGTTACTTAGTATATTACATTCAAGGCTTTAACATGTAACCTGTACAAAAATATCATCATTTAAAGAAATAATATCCCAACCTATTTCTGGATCACTATTATGACTTGAATATACACTGTCTCCCATAAGCACGTGTGTTTGAATCCTTGGTCTCCAACTCATAGCAGATTGAAGAGGAGTCTATAGTGCTTTTGAGGCAGGGAATTTGTTTTATTGATACAGAAAGGTTACTAAGGGTTTATAGCTCAGCACCACTTCAACTCCAGGTTATTGTTTCTTAATAACTTCTGTGGTATAATAAATCATATCCTATTCCTGCCATGATTGACCATTACCATGTCTCCCTTACTATGATGGACTGAGCATTCTAAACTGTGAGCCAAAAAAGCTTTTCCTTTCTTTTTGTTATTGCATATTTTCTTTATTTACATTTCAAATTTTATCCCCTTTCTTGGTTTCCCCCGTGGAAACCCCCCTCCCCCTGCTTTTAATTTTTTAAGTTGTTTCCAATTTTTTAAATCTTTTATTGGATATTTTCTTTATATTTCAAATGTTATCCCCTTTCCCAGTCCCCCACAAAACTCCCTATCCCATCCCACTTTCCCTTGCTTCTATAAGGGTGATCCCCTACCCACCCAACCACATCTGCCTTCCCATCCCTAAATTCCCCTACAAGGAGGCATCCATCAAGCCATCACAGGACCAAGGGCCTCTCCTCCCATTTATATCAGACAAGTCCATTCTCTGCCTCATGTACAGCTGGAGCCATGGGTCCCTCCATGTGTACTCATTGGTTGGTGGCTTAGTCCCTGGGAGCTCTAGGGGTACTCGTTGGTTGATATCTTTGTTCTTCCTTTGGGGTTGCACACCCCTTCAACTCCTTCAGTCCTTTCTCTAACTCCTCCATTGGGGACCCTGTGCTCAGTCTAAGGTTGGCTATGAGCATTCACCTTTGTATTTGTCAGGCTCTGGCAGAGCCTCTCAGGAGACAGCTATATCAGGCTCCTAGTAAGCAAGCACTTCTTGGCATCCACAAAAGTACCTGGGTTTGGTGACTGTAGATGGGATGGATCCACAGGTAGGGTAGTCTCTGAGTGCCCTTGGCTCTACAGTATTTGCCTTACACTTTGTCTCTGTATTTGTAATCATGAGTATTTTGTTCCCTTTTGAAAGAAGGAACAAAGTGTCCATACTTTGGTCTTCCTTCTTCTTGAGCTTCATATGGTCTGTGCATTGTATCATGAGTATTCCCAGGTTCTGGGCTAATATCCACATATCAGTGAGTGCATACCATGTGTGTTCTTTTGTGATTGGTTTACCTCACTCAGGATGATATTTTCTAGTTCCATCCATTTGTCTAAGAATTTCATGAAGTCATTGTTTTTAATGACTGAGTAGTATTCCATTATGTAAATGTAGCACATTTTTGTATCCATTCCTCTGTTGAAGGACATAAAGATTCTTTCCAGCTTCTGGTTATTATAAATAAAGCTGCTATGAATATAGTGGAGCACATGTCCTTGTTATATGTTGGAGAATCTTTTGGGTAAATGTCCAGGAGTGGTATAGCTGGGTCTTCAGGTATTAATATGTCCAATTTTCTGAGGAACCACCAGACTGATTTCCAGAGTGGTTGTATGAGCTTCAATCTTACCAGCAATGTTTCTCTTTCTCCACATCCTCACCAGTATCTGCTGTCACTTACTTGAGTTTTGGATTTTAGTCATTCTGACTGCTGTGAGGTGAAATCATCAGGTTTTTTTTACTTGCATTTCCCTGATGACTAAAGATGTTGAACATTTCTTTAGGTGCTTTTAGTCCATTCAATATTCCTCAGTTGAAAATTATTTGTTTCACTCTTTACCCCATTTTTAATAGGGTTATTTGATTCTCTGGACTCTAACTTCTTGAATTCTTTGTATATATTGGATATTATCCCTCTGTCAGATGTAGGATTGGTAGAGATCTTTTCACAATCTGTTGGTTGCCTTTTTGTCCTATTGACAATGTCCTTTGGCTTACAGAAGCTTTGCAATTTTATGAGGTCCTATTAGTCTATTGTTGATTCTAAAGCATAGCAATTGGTGTTCTGTTCAGGAAAATTTCTCCTGTGCTCATGTGTTCAAGGTTCTTCCCCACTTTCTCCTCTATAAGTTTCAGTGTATCTGGTTTTATGTGGAGGTCCTTCATCCACTTGGACTTGAGATTTGTACAAGGAGATAAAAATAGGATAATTTGCATTCTTCTACATGCTGACCTCCAGTTGAACCAGCACCATTTGTTTAAAATGTTGTCTTTTTGTCCACTGGATGGTTTTAACTCCTTTGTCAATGACCAAGTGACCATAGGTGTGGGTTCGTTTCTGGATCTTCAACTCTATTGCATTAATCTTCCTCCCTGTCTCTGTTCCAATAAAATAGTTTTTATCACTAATGCTCTGTAATATAGCTTGAGCTCAGGAATGGTGATTCCCTCAGAATTTCTTTTCTGGTTGAGAATATTTTTCCTATCCTGGATTTTGTTTTTATTCCAAATGAATATGCAAATTGCTCTTTCTAAGTCTATGAGTAATTGAGTTGAAATTTTGATGGGGATTGCATTGAATCTGTAGATTGCTTTCTACATGATGGGCATTTTCACTATATTAATCCTACCAATCCATGACCATGGGAGATCTTTTCATCTTCTGAGATCTTCGCTTTCTTCCTTCAGAGACTTGAAGTTCTTGTCATACAGATCTATCACTTGCTTGGTCAGAGTCACACCAAGTTATGTAATATTATTTGTGACTATTGTGAAGGGTGTTGTTTTCCTAATTTCTTTCTCAGCCTGTTTGTCCTTTGGGTAGAGGAAGGCTACTGATTTGTTTGAGTTAATTGTATATCCTGCCACTTTGCTGAAGTTTTTTTTTAGGTTTAGGAATTCTCTGGTGGAATTTTTTGGGTGACTTAAGTATATTACCATATTATCTGCAAATAGTGATATTTTGACTTCTTCCTTTCCAATTTGTATCTCTTTGACCTCCTTTTGTTATCTAATTTCTCTAGCTAGAACTTCAAGTGCTGTATTGAATAGATAGTAAGAAAGTGGGCATCCTTTTCTAGTCTCCGATTTTAGTGCAATTGCTTCAACTTTTTTCCATTTAGTTTGAAGTTGGTTACTGATTTGCTGTATATTGCTTTTACTATGTTTAGGTATGGGCCTTGAATTCCTGATCTCTCCAAGACTTTTAACATGAAGGGATGTTTTGTCAAATGCTTTTCAACATCTAATGAAATGATCATGTAGTTTTCTTTTCTTTGAGTTTGTATCTGTAGTGGATTATTTTAATGGATTTCCATATATTGAACCATCCCTCCATCCCTTGGATGAATCCTACTTCACTATAATGAATGATTGTTTTGATGTGTTCTTTGATTCAGTTTGCAAGAATTTTATTGAGTATTTTTGCATTGATGTTCATAAAGGAAATTGGTCTGACTTTCTCTTTCTTTGCTTGGTCATTGTATGGTTTAGGTATGAGTAGAATTGTGCCTTCATAGAACAAATTGGGTAGTGTCCTTTCTGTTTCTATTTTGTGGAATAGTTTGAAGAGTATTGGTATTAGGACTTCTTTGAAAGTCTGAAAGAATTCTGCACTAAACCTATTTAGTCCTGGAATTTTATTGATTGGGAGACTTTGAATGACTGATTCTATTTCTTTAGGCATTATGGGACACTTTCGATGGTTTATCTGATTCTGATTTAACTTTAGCACCTGGTATCTGTTTAGAAAATTGTCCACTTCATTCATATTTTCCAATTTTATTGAGTATAGGCTTTTGTAGTGGGATCTGATGATTTTTTTAATTTCCTTGGTTTCTGTTGTTATGTCTACCTTTTCAGTTCTAATTTTATTAATTTGGATACTGATTCTGTGCCCTCTGGAGAGTCTTGTTGATTTTCTCAAAGAGCCAGCTCCTGGTTTTGTTGATTCTTTGTATAGTTCTTTTTGTTTCTATTTGGTTGATTTCAACCCTGAGTTTGATCATTTCCTGCTGTCTACTCCTCTTGAGTACATTTGCTTCTTTTTGTTCTAGAGCTTTTAAGTGTACTGTCAAGCTGATAGTGTAAGCTCTCTCTAGTTTCTTTTTGGAAGTACTTAGGGCTATGAGTTTTCCTCTTAGAACTGCTTTCATTGTTTCCCAAAAGTTATGATATGATGTGCCTTTATTTTCATTAAATTCTAAAAAGTTCATTAAAGTTATTTTCATTAAATTAAATTAATTTCTTTCTTTATTTCTTCCTTGACCAAATTATCATTGAGTAGAGCATTGTTCAGCTTCCATGTTTATGACTGCTTTCAGTTGTTTTGTTGCTATTAAACACCAGCCTTAGTCTGTGGTTATCTGATAGGATGCAAGGAATCTTTCAATGTTATTGTATCTGTTGAGGTCTCTTTTGTGTCCAATTATACAGCAATTTTTGAGAAGGTACCATGAGGTGCTAAGAAGAAGGTATATCCTATTGTTTTAAGATGAAATGTTCTGTAAATATTTGTTAAATCCATTTGGTTCATAACTTCTCTTAGTTTTACTGTGTCTCTGTTTAGTTTCTGCTTCCATGATCTGTCCATTGCTGAGAGTGGGGTGGTGAAGTCTCCCACTATTATTGTGTGAGATGCAATGTGTGCTTTGAGCTTTAGTAAAGTTTCTGTGATGAATGTGGTTGTCCTTGCATTTGGAGCATAGATGTTCCGAATTGAGAGTTCATCTTGGTAGATTTTTCCTTTGATGAGTATGAAGTGTCCTTCCTTATCTTTTTTTAATAACTTTTGGTTGAAAGGCAATTTTATTCTATATTAGAATGGCTACTTGAGTTTGTTTCTTGGGATCATTTGCTTGAAAAATTATTTTCCAGCCTTTTACTCTAAGATATGGTCTGTTTTTGTCATTGAGGTGCATTTCCTCTATGCAACAAAATGCTTGGTCCTGTTTATGTATCCAGTCCATTAATCTATGTATTTTTATTGGAGAAGTGAGTCCATTGAGAAATTAAGGATAAGTGATATTTGCTTCTTGTTATTTGTTATTGTTAGAGTTGGAATTATGTTTGTGTGACTACTTTATTTTGGGTTTGTTGAAAGATTACTTTCTTTTTCTAGGGTGTAGTTTCCCTCCTTGTGTTGGTGTTTTCCATCTATTATCCTTTGTAGGACTGAACTTATGGAAAGATATTGTATAAAATTTGGTTTTGTCATAGAATATCTTGTATTCTTCCTCCATGGTGATTGAGAGCTTTGCTGGGTATAATAACCTGGGCTGGCATTTGTGCTCTCTCATGGTCTATATGACATCTGCCTAGGATCTTCTAATTTTCATAGTCTCTGGTAAGAAATCTTGTGTAATTCTGAGAGGTCTGCCTTTATATGTTACTTGACCTTTTTCCCTTAAAGCTTTTGTGTGTGTGTGTGCATTTGGTATTTTGATCATTATGTGAGGGAAGGAATTTCTTTTCAGGTCCAGCTTATTTAGAGTTCTGTAGGCTACAATTGTGTCCATGGGCATCTCTTTCTTTATGTAGGAAAGTTTTCTTCTATTATTTTGTTGAAGACATTTACTGGCCCTTCAAGCTGGAATCTTTGCTCTCTTATATACCTATTTTCCTTAGATTTGGTCTTCTCATTTTGTCCTGGATTTCCTGGATGTTTTGGGTTATGAGATTCTTGCTTTTTTCATTTTCTTTGACTGTTGTTATCAATGTTTTCTATGTTATCTTCTGCACCTGAGATTCTCTCTTCTCTCTCTTGTATTCTGTTGGTGATGCTTTCATCTATGACTCTTGATCTCTTTCCTATACCCAGGGTTTTCTATCTCTGGGATTGTCTCCTTTTTTTATTTCTTTATTGTTTCTATTTTCATTTTCAGATCCTGGATGTTTTTGTTCTATTACTTCACCTTTTTGATTGTGTTTTCCTGTAACTTAAGAAATTTTTATGTTTCCTCTTTATGGGCTTCTACCTGTTTATCTCTGTTCTCCTGTATTTGTTTTAAGGGAGTTATTTATGTTCTTCATAAAGTCTTCTATCATCAACATGATAAGTGATTTTTTGATCTGAATCTTGCTTTTCTGATGTGATGATGTATCCAAGACTTACTATGGTGGGAGAACTTGGTTCTAATGATGCCAAGTAACCTTGGTTTCTGTTGCTTATATTCTTATGCTTGCCTCTCTATATATGGTTATCTCTAGTGCTACCTGTCCTTGCTGTATCTGACTGAAGCCTGTCCCTCCTGTGATCCTGGTTGTGTCAGAACTCCTCAGAGTCCAGCTGTCTCTGTGATTCTGTGATTTTATGATCCTGTGATCCTGAGATCCTAGGTGTGTCAAAGCTCCTGGGAGTCAAGCTAGCTCTGGTATCCTGAGCTCCTGATGTGACCAAGCTCTTGAGATCATGTGATCCTCTGATCCTGGGTGTGTTAAAACACCTGGAAGTCGAGCTTCCTCTGGGTGTTTTGGTACTGTGTGCAGAGCTAGTGCCTAAGGTCTGCTTAGGGTACTGGCTCAAACCAGAAAGAATCTGTGCCACTGGTCGGGCAAGGTTCCTGTCTC
This sequence comes from Montemys delectorum, assembly GCA_019843815.1. Lineage (NCBI taxonomy): Eukaryota > Metazoa > Chordata > Mammalia > Rodentia > Muridae > Montemys > Montemys delectorum. Next base: position 400 of record JADRCD010146791.1, on the reverse strand, counting down.
CCTGGATGGAGCTGGTCCCAGTGGTTTGTGTTCATGGACCTTGCAACATTGATAAATTTATTGTATAAGCTCTAGTAGCTTTCCTGAGGATTCTTTGGGATTATAAGTATGTAGTAACTTTTTGTTTATTAATAGATTGTTCTTCCCTCATTTTTCTATCCATAGGAAATTGCCATTGATCTAGCCTTTCCCTCAAATAAAACATCCTTTCCAGTAGCATATGTTCATTTTCTTGTAAGAATTTAAATGCCATTCATTGCAAAGACACACAAAAAATTTAAAACAGAAAAAAAGAAATTAAGAAAGTATAACATGGCAAGAAGAAGAGGATGAGGGACAGGAAAAAGAGAAGAAGAAGAAGAAGAAGAAGAAGAAGAAGAAGAAGAAGAAGAAGAAGAAG
>JADRCD010146790.1:12697-29685 GCA_019843815.1 Montemys delectorum | reverse complement strand
GGGGGGGGGGGGCGGACAGGATTTTGCTATGCAAGCTCTGATTAGCCTAGAACTCCATGGGTAATTCAGGCTGGCCTGGAACTCATGAAAGAGATCTGCTTGCCTCCAGGATGCTGGGATTAAAGGGGTATGCCAACACACCCAGATTTGGTCTAAGTTCCTAGACTCCCAGGTGATCTACAACTTTTATGGATAACTAGATTTTTGCCATTTCCTATTCTGCTATATTTGCTTGTTTCACTACAAATAGTCTTCATTTTAAAGTAAAGATAGAGTTGGCCATGGTGGCACATGCCTGTAATTCCAGTACTTGAGTTGAGGCAGAATTATTGGAGACGTGTTTGGGCTACAAAGCGAAACTGTTTCAAAACAAAACAAACAAACAAAAACCAACTCAAATATAGGGTGGAAACTTTGTTGGATTTTTTGTTGTTGTTGTTATTGTTGTTTCTTTTCTTTTCTTTTCTTTTCTTTTCTTTTCTTTTCTTTTCTTTTTTCTGGAAACAGAGTCTAAATAGCCTTGGCTGTCCCAAAACTTTTCTATGTAGACCAGGCTGGCCTTTGTCCCTGAAGTGCTGGGACCAATGGTGTGTACCACCAGCTCCTGGCCCCAGGTATAGTTTTTTGTTAGTACCTTTTATTGTTGCTGTTACATGTGAAAGAAAATCCAACCTGACTGTCTTGAAAGAAAAGGAAAGTCTGGAAGACTGTGTGCTTTAGTCTACGCTGGATTCAGATTGATTAGTATCTGGTTTCTCTCAGGCTCCATATGGACAAAGTCTGCCAGTGCTTTCAACTTCTCATCCTCTCAACTTCCAATCTGTCAAGAGTCTTTTCTGGTAGTTCCTGTAAAAGTCCCGTGTTTCCCTCTGATTGGATCCAGTTAAGTCATTTGGCATCCCTAAGCTGATTGCTGCTACCAAGGGAATGCTGTTACTGTCATTGATTAGGCCTGAATCATTGCTTCATTCCTAGTGTCAATGATGGAGCCTACCTTCCCAACATGGCCCAAAGAGAAAGGGGTTGAAGGGGATGCAAAGAGAGGGAGCGGAAGAGAGGCGGACAGTAAATCCACCTTGAGATAACTTTTGGGAACTCTGCATGAAGCCTTCTCAAGCATTTTGAGTGTTCTAAAAGAACTTAAACCTTGCATCCTTGATGCAAGACTGAAAATTGGATCTCTTTCTCTCTGTGATGTTTTAAATTTGGAATAATTTTGTGAAGCTTCAAAAACAAGAATATAGTGAATTCTTGGAGACTTGTCTTAAAGATGATTCAGTTGGGTAATTAAACTTTATTACAGATGTGAAAAAAGTTTCTTTGAAGCTAGAGATCTACGCCAGCATATGAACAAACATCTTGGTGTGAAGCCATTTCAGTGCCAGTTTTGTGATAAGTGTTATAGCTGGAAGAAAGATTGGTATTCCCATGTGAAGTCCCATTCTGTCACTGAACCTTACAGGTGCGTAAATGTCAGAAGGCTCTAAACTCAATGAGAAATACCCAATTTGATTTGATTCTTATGTCCATTATTACTCTGAAGAAAAATAATTTTGGCTTTCTCTATTTTAGGTGTAATATATGTGGCAAAGAATTTTATGAAAAAGCTTTATTCAGAAGACATGTAAAGAAGGCTACCCATGGGAAGAAAGGAAGAGCAAAGCAAAACCTGGAACGGGTGTGCGATCAGTGTGGAAGGAAATTCACTCAGCTGAGAGAGTACAGGAGACATATGAACAACCACGAAGGTAGCGTGTATATACGTATCTGACAGAAGAGAGCCAGGGAGCATTCTTATTTTGTCAGCTCTTTAGCCTGTTATCATATTACTTCTTTCTTTGTAGATTAATCTTGTATCTTGAAAACCTTTTTTAAGGAACAGAAATGATTCTTAATCTGAGAACTTATTTGGAGGCTCTTAGGAATGTAAAACTGCAGTGAAAGAATAAGATTATGACAGACTCAGTTGTTCAGCAGTAACTTCTGTTATGAGAACACCTTTAGAGATTGGTTAGACCATTGAAAATTAGTAGGTGCTAACTAAAAAGATTACAGTAAAGTGAAATGGTTGTGGAAAATAGTGCTGAAGAACATTTGCAAGTCTGTCTTCTATGTATATGTAGATTGGAGTTTGGCACCTTACCCACACACATTTTTTCTTTTCTTTCTTTCTTCTTTTGGATAGGCGTTAAGCCTTTTGAGTGCTTAACATGTGGAGTAGCATGGGCTGATGCCCGATCACTAAAACGTCATGTCCGAACACATACTGGTGAGCGGCCCTATGTGTGTCCTGTGTGTAGTGAAGCCTACATAGATGCTCGAACACTTCGTAAGCATATGACTAAATTCCACAGAGACTATGTGCCTTGCAAAATTATGCTGGAAAAAGACACTCTGCAGTTTCATAACCAAGGAACGCAAGTGGAGCACGCTGTCAGCATCTTAACTGCAGACATGCAGGAACAGGAAGGCAGTGGGCCTCAAGAACTCGAGACTGTGGTGGTGACAGGAGAAACCATGGAAGTTGTTGAAGCTGTGGCAGCTACTGAGGAGTGTCCCTCCGTGTCTACTCTCTCTGACCAAAGCATTATGCAAGTGGTTAACTATGTGCTGGCGCAGCAGCACGGACACAAGCTGTCTGAGGTCGCAGAAGCCATTCAGACTGTTGAAGTGGAAGTTGCACACATGCCAGAAGCAGAGTGAATGGCGCAGTCACACAGGTCTGCCTGCGCAGCTCAGGGGGCGCGCTCACGGTTCAAGTCGCCGCCGTGCACACTGCCGTGCAGACCGCCGTGCAGACCTTGCATGTGGAACTCTGGGTTGTCGGTGACATCACTAATCTTCTTGTCTGGCCAGTGAGTTCTGTTAGGAAAGTCCACTTTCTGTAAAGAAATTGAAAACAAAAATCTGTTGGATGGAAGTAGTTGATCATGGTATGCCTTTTATGAATTAATGTTTATAAATAACTGTACTAAATTTAAAGATGTGCAGTTTCATTTATATTTTGACTTTATTTTATTACATAATTTGAATTTAACAGACTGCAGTTAGCGTTTCTTCTGTTGTCTTTTTAACCTACAGAGGTTCTGTGACTAGTTGCTGTTTGTGGATTTAAAAATTCTAATATAAAAAGCATATCCATAAGATGCATAAATATATTACATTTAAAAAATGCTTTAGAATGCTATGATTCTTGACTTACTATTTATTTTAACTGCTTCTAAGTCAAGAATCTATTCTATCTTAAAGCACTTAAATGAGTTCTGTGTTGTAATCAAGTTTGTATAATTTATTTATCTGTATGGGAGATCCATATGCAAAGATAATTTTAAAATACCATTAAAATGCATGAGATGCCTATTCGAGCCTTACTATACTATCTCTTCAAGGCAAGTAACTGGCCATGAGAAAAGAGTACTGTTCCTGAACACGGTTGGTGGGAAATTTCTGCTTGGTAACACTGACTATGAATGATAAGAAAATCAACCCTGTTTCTTTTGCTGAAGAATGAACAAGTTAGTGAAGAAGTTAAGTTTGATATGTTTATCTTTTGTATCATGTTTGTTTAAATTTGTTGAAAAACTACACATCTATAGTAGTAGTATGGATGTCATATAATTGTTAGATAATTTCAGAATGTTGAAAATTCTTCAGTGCAGCCCTTAGTATACTATATTACATAAAAAATTGATTATGACACGATCAAATTGCTGAAAGTATTTTGAAAAGTTACTTTAAAACTAAATTATACTCATTCATGTGTTTGATTTATTTTTTTTTAATTTCTCATTTCTGAGTTGTCAAATACTCAGATGTTGAAAATAACCATGGAGAGATGCCACATCTCTCTCTAAAAGACTATCGTTCAAGCTATGATTGTTAAAATTAAGCTTTTAGATATAGAAGCTTTCTTAAGATATATAATTAAGATATAAAATAGATTATATGTAAATCATTCCTAAAGCACAAGAAATGAATGTGCCTTGATGTACATATATAATATTACAATGTTTATTCCAGTTTACTTTGAAAATGGCTTTAAGGATAAGGAGTAAATGTGATAGCGCTGCATGCATCTTCTTGCATATGGAATGTGTGCATTTGCAAATTCGTTGTTTTAAAAGCTGTGTGGCTTTCAGTTTTAAAAGTGAATTTATATACAGCTCATAACTTCATGAAGGCTATTCCTTGGTCATGTCCACCAGTTAGTGAGAAAGTATTTCAACGAAACTAAAATTTGAAATTGTCTTTTATGTTCCACTTTCACCACTGTTAGATTTAGTTAAATGTATAAGATTATTAATGTATATCAGAAATATATGAATAAAAGATGTTCAGTCTTGTTAAAAGCAAAGCTTTGGCATTGAGCTTGACATCATTTTCAATCTATACCTGATGGGTAAGGAAATTTATTATTTTGTGGCTGTGGTCTATACACATGAACTCTCCTATTTGTGCACATGTGGAAGCTAGGGGTTAACCTGCCTTCCTTACTGTTCTCTATCTTATCTGTCTATCTGTATTACACTTTAAAGTTTTCTTTGTGTGTGTGTTGGGGGGGGGGGGGTACATTCATTTGCCATAGCATACTTGTAGAGATCTGAGGACAACTTATCGGATTGGATTCTCTTCTTAATATGTGGGTCCCAAAGATTGAATTCAAGTCATTTGTCTTTGTGGCGGGTTCGTTTACATACAGTTATCTTGCTGACCATCCACCTTATTTCCTTAAAAGTATGTCACTCAACCATAAGCTTGGGCTGGAGAGATGGCTCAGTGATTAAGAGCTCTTTCAGAGGACCCAGGTTCAATTCCCAGGATCCACCAGAACTGTCTATAACTCTAGTTCCAGTGGATCTGACTTCTTCACACAGATGTCCATGTAGGCCAAACAGCAGTGTACATATAAATAAATAAACAAATAGCTTTGAAAAAAAAGGAGCTTGCTGTTGTGGCTAGATTGCCTGGTTCGAAATCCTCATGGATACTCAGGCCTCACCTGTGTCCAGCACTGGTCTAATAACAGATGTACTTTACCACGCCCAGATTTTATATGTGTTCTGAGACTCTAAGCCCAGATCTTCATTCCTGCAAGTAAGGGTTCTACCTCCACTGTGACCTTCCTAGAGCTAGAGTAAGGAAGCTAACATACAGATAACCCATTGGGGGCTGGAGAGCCGGCTCAGCGGGTAGGAGCACTGACTGCTCTTCCAGAGGTCCCGAGTTCAAATCCCAGCAACCACATGGTGGCTCACAGCCATCTGTAATGAGATCTGGCGCCCTCTTCTAGTGTGTCTGAGGATAGCTACAGTATAAAATAAATGTCTTTTAAAACTGCCTTAAAAAACTTCTTACTTAGAAGTTTGCTTTTATGACAAAATTAATGGGAAAGCAAATAACTGCCAATTTTGAATTTATACAATTGAATTTATACAATTACGTGTTGGGAGAGTGGTGGCGCACACCTTAAGTCTAGCGCTTGGGAGGCAGAGGCAGGCAGATCTGAGTTCTAGGCCCGCATGGTCTACAGAGCAAGTTCCAGGACAGCCAGGGCTACACAGAGAAACTGTCTCAAAAAAACATGTAACAATTAGGGGTTTGGTGATATGACCCGTCAGTTACAAGCGCATACTGCTCTTGGAAAGGACCTGGGTGCCAGTTGTCTACATCAGGCAATTCATGACCTCGAACTACGGCTCCCAGAGACACTGACTACTCTTGTCTTTTGGGAACCTTCATGTACATAGAGAAACCCATATGGATGTAAATAAACTAAACATAAAAAGAGGTCTTATAGAGTTACATGAATTGCACATAGAAACAAATTAAGCTTCCAAATCCTTAGCATAGTTTGTTTTGTGATTTTTCTAGATTTAATATTGTGTGTGTGTGTGTGTGTGTGTGCCTGTGGAAGCCAGAAGAGGACAAGATGTTGGACTCCCCGGAATTAGTTGGTTATGATTGTCCAACATGAGTTCTCTTAAATCACTACATCATTACTCTGGCCCATGTTTTGTTTTGTTTTTCAAAACCGGTTCATGCTGTACTCTGAAGAGACAGACTGGTGTTGAGTCTGTAGCATGTGTCCTACCTTTGTCTTCAGAGTACTGGGATTGCAGATGTGTGTGCTGACTGGACCAGCCCCGTACAGTTGCAATGGAAGTCTGTATTTTACCCATGGTGATTATGTTTAGAAACATACATTGTTTTGTTGTCAGAGTAATTGCCTCCTGATCAAATCTGAATATTTAAAGAAACAGCTTTGTCAGGGCTTCCTGCAGCCTACACTGGTCATGAGATCAGTGTGTAGCTGAGGATAAGCTTGAACTTGGGATGCCCCTGCCCTCCTGGCTCCACATCTCAAGTACTGAGATCGCAGACAGGTACCATAATATATCCAGTTTATTTGGTGTTGGGGATTAAACCCCAGTGCCTCATACCTCCTAGGCAATTACCAGCCGAGCTGCACTCCATCATTTCTGTTATTGCTACTGCTGTTAAAGCAATCTAGAGCTCTGCTGTTAGTGAAGTAATGTAAACCTTAGACATCAGTAGAAATTAATCCTCTAACATATTCGTGTATGTACACATGTGTGCATGTGTGTTTGTAGCCCAAGTAGGCTCTGTAGCCCAGGCTGGCCGTGAGCTAACAGTTCTGCCTCAGTCTCCTGAGTGTTGGCATAATAGGTAGGAGCCGCCATAAGATGTGTTTTTCTCTACTTATGTCAAAGGGCAGCGGCTGTAGAATTTCTCCAGGTTACTTATCTTCTAGATTTGGAGCTAACTTACATCCCTTTTTTTTAATGTAATATATATGGGTATGTTTTTGTATTTTCTGTGTACCTGTATTTTTATTTTTGTCTGTATACGTCTGTGCCACTTTTGTAACCTGATGCCCAGGAAGGCCAGAAGAGAGTATTGGATCTTCTAGAACTGGAGTTAAAGATAATTGTGAACTGCCATGTGAGGACTGGGATTTGAACCTTGGTCCTAAGAGAAGCCAGTGCCCCTAACCATTGAACCATCTCTATAATCCTGGTATGTTTGTTTGTTTGTTTGTTTGTTTCACAAGCACATTTTTTTTTTTTAGTTCGAGGCCAGCTTGGTTTAGAGTGAGTTTCAGGACAGCCAGGGCTACACAGAGAAACCCTGTCTAGAAAAAACAAACAACAAAAAAAAAAAAAACCCAAAACAAAAAAATGCAGCAGGTGCCATCTTGAGGCAAAGGTGAGAGTTCCTTGAACTTGCTTGGACTTCCGCTTCCAGATATAGGAGAGAATAATTTATATTCTAACGAAAGTATCCATAAGTTACAGTTCTGGTTTTGTTCTGTTTTGTTGTTTTAGTTTTTGTCAACTGCAATTTAAGTTTCTCAGCAATGAGAGGCAGGTGCATTGTCATTACGCTGGTGAATGTTTTGCCTGGTTTACACTTTGAAGGAGTTCGCTGTTTTATATGGACCCAAATCATCTCTTCATAATTTGTTAAAAGGCTTTAAGACCAATAACCTCAGCAGGACATTGTGGTGCCATCCTTTAGTCCCCTGCCTGGCTAGCCTCAGATTCAGAGCTCCACCTGCCTCTGCCTCCTGTGTGCTGAAATTAAAGGTGTGCACCATTATTATATCCAGTTTGGTTTTTAAGTTTTAAGGTTTTTTTTGTTTTGTTTTGTTTTGTTTGTTTATTTTTGGAGACAGGGTTTCTCTGTTTTGCCCTGGCTGTCCTGGTACTCACTTTATAGACCAGGCTGGCCTTGAACTCAGAAATCTGCCTGCCTCTTGGTTTGTTAAGTTTTTAATAATGTGTGTGTGCATGAGACAGCTGTAGAGGTGCCCACACAAGGATGGGCTTTTATTAAAGTTGCTACTCAGCTTTGCTCCTTTCCCATCTCCGAGCATCAACAGCAAAGTCTTAGGTCTATGCTAATTTTTGACATCTGAGTTAAGTCCTTCCTCTTTTGAGGGGAAGGGTTGTTCTTGAGACACTGGCTGATCTGGAACTCACTAGATCCCATTGGCCTTGAACTGACAAGAGATCCACATTCTCTGTCTTGCAAGTGCTGGTATGAAAGGCCTATGTCAGGGCTGGAGAGATGGCTCAGTGGTTAAGAGCACTGTCTACATTTCCAGAGGTGCTAAGTTCAATTCCTAGCAACCACATGGTGGGTGACAACCATCTGTAATGGGCTCTGAGGCCCTCTTCTGGTGTGCATGAAAACAGCTACAGTGTACTCATATAAATAAAATAAATAAATCTTTAAAAACCAAAAAAGCCTATGATATCACCATGCCTGGCTCCCCCTTTGTTATTTCAGTTTGCCTTGAGTATTCTCTTATATAAACTTTAGGACTACCCTCTCAATCGCTGAAAGAAAAATGGACTAGTATTCTGCCTATACTTACAGTGACTATAAATGAGCCTTGAAAAAAATTGTATCTTTTAAAATCAAATTCTAAAGGAATTTCATTACTTTATGTGTATGTGTACCTGAACGTCCGTGTACCCTCTGCATACCTGATGCTGGAACAGGCCAGAAGACCTAGATTCTCTCGGGGTTACAGAGAATTGTGAACACCATGAGGATGCTGGCAATCAAGCCCAGCCCCATGGAAGAGCAGACAATGCTCTTAACCACTGAGCCATGTCTCTAGCCTCATTTTCTTTTTTTTTTTTTTTTGAGACAGGATTTCTTTTTCCCAAGCTGGCTTTGAGCTCACAAAGAACTCCCTGCCTCTCCCTCCTGAGCGGGAGGATTAAAGGTGCACACCACCTGGCCTAGCAAATTTGAATTTATTTCCTCAACTTGCGAATATGTCTCTTATCTGGACTACTGTGGCTCCATTCTTCCTATCTTCCCTTACTATATTCAGGTGCTGCGTTACACCAGGCAGGGAAGGACAGAGTGGAGTCGAGTTCTGACGTCTGTTTTCTTTCCCTGGGGTGTCTGGGCCCCATAGACACTGAGAGAGAAAGTATGAAGAGAAGTTGGGGGCTCTACTCCAAAGATTGCAGTGTTGCATTTTTGTTGTTTTGTTTTGTTTTTGTTTTTCAAGACAGGGTTTCTCTGTGTAGCCCTGGCCGTCCTGGAACTCACTCTGTAGACCAGGCTGGCCTCGAACTCAGAAATCCGCCTGCCTCTGCCTCCCAAGTGCTGGGATTAAAGGCGTGCGTGTGCCAGCACCGCCCGGCCGGATATCCGATTCTTTTAGAAAGTAGTTCTCTAAACAATTCAAGGGGACAGCTTGTGCTCTTTATTGGGTGAACAAGGACTACATAAACCACGCAAAGCGGGAAGGGTTTTTTCCCTCGGTGAAATTTTATTGGCTGAGGATTGAGATTCTGGGGATACCTCACTTGTATGGAAAGGTGTTCCCTGGAGTTGAACCTGTAATTTCCTCCAAGGATTATGTGATATTCCTCAGGTAGGGTATGGGGCATGGGCTCCCCTGATAAGGTAAAGAGGAAGCCCTGCTGGGAAAGGGGGTCCTCCATTTTGTGCAGCCCAATTCAGGGGACTTGACGTCACAAACATGGTAGACTTTGACCTTCCGTAGCAGGGTAGCAGGGTTTCCCAACAGACCTCTTAATTCCTCTCAGGAGTTACTTTTGCAAATGTGGTTTGAATAGGAAAGGCCCCATATTCATGTGTTTGAATGCTTGACCCACAGGGAGCAGCACTGTTAGGAGGTGTGGCCTAGTTGAAGGAAGTCTGCTACTGTGGAGGCGGGCTTTGAGGTCTCCTATGCTCAAGCCACGCCCTGTATGGCACAGTGTCCCCTCTGCTACCTGTGGATCGAGATGTACAAGTCTCCAGCACCATGTCTGCTTGGACACCATGCTCCTCACCACGATGACAATGGACGTAAGCCTCAGAAACTGTAAGCTAGCTCCAATGAAATGTTTTCCTTTATAAGAGCCTTGGTCATGGGTGTCTCTTCCCAGCAATAGAAACCCTAAGACAATAATGTGAATTTAATGGGTATGTAAATAACATGTCCCCAAAGTGGACATTATCTATGAGAAGCAGAAAACCAAGATTTCAAATAATAGCACCTTAGTATTAATATGTAACAAATATACAGAGGCTAAGCACACTTAATCCTAGTATTTGGGAGGGAGAAGCAGGGGAATCTGTAAATTAGGTGCTAGCAAGGTCCAGGGCTGTGAGGACTTAGACTGTCTCTAAAAACTAAGCCAAGCCAAATGTACACAGGGCACTGCACTAGCTGTTCAGTTGGTGGAGTGCTTGCCTGGTATGAATGAAGTCCTGGGCAGTCTCTAGGTAGGATTTAATTAAAGCTATGTATGGATGCAGTGTAATCACACTTAGCAGGCAGAGGCATGAAGCTCAGAGTTCAAGGTCACCGTCAGCTATTTAGCTAGAAGACCAACTGGAGACACGTGAGCTGTTTAAACATTGCAAACATTCAGAGTTCTGTGTTTGTGTGGTAATTAAGTGGCTGGCCATTAGGATGCGCTTCAAGGCCACTGCTCAAATCTCTTATATCTCTGAAAGTGAATGGTAGCTCAGAGCTGACCTACTCACTTTAGAGAGAACTCTCATTTCTCCCAGCTACCCAGGTAATTCAGGGTCAACACAGACCCGGATTAAACAGGAAGAAATAAAATATGATAGCATTACCATGTCCTGACCAAGATGGGTCCTCCTTGTGATCCAGGCTGGCCTTTGATTAGCCCTGCTTTACCTCCCAAGTTCTGGGACTCCAGATGTGCATTACTTGCAGTGTCTGGGTTTTACACTGGCTATCAAACCTAAGCCTTTTGCATACTAGGCAAGTTCTAGGCAAGTACTCTGGAAATGGAGCTGTCTCCAGCTTCTGCCCTAACATTACATTTTCTTATTCTCTTACTACAATTCTGAGACCTCTATACCATAGACTTCTTAGGTTCAGTCCTGTAATTAAATCACTGCTTGAGAAATCCTTTGGTACCCAGGTGCTGGTAGCAGTGCACCAGCAGAGGCGGATCTCTTGTGAGGCCAGCCTGGTCTACAAAGGACAGCCCAAAGCTACTCAGAGAAACCCTGTCAAAAAAAAGCAAAAATAACAGAAAGAATTCTGTGACAATTAGGCCACATTCAAAGGTTATCTCTGGGAGGCCTGCTCCTTTTTTATAGAGAGACAGGAGGAACAGATGTGAGGAAGAGGGGAGGTGAAGGAGGGACTATCAGGAGTGGGGGGGGGAGAGGAACCACAGTTGAGATGCAGTATATGGAGAGTTAAAAAAAAAAAAAACAGAATCCCTCAGACTGTGCTCTGACCTACATGTGTACAGTGGTACATGTGCATGGGCATTACAATAAACACACAGGAAAAGGAAAACTCATTAGAGAACCCAGGAGCTGACAACGCAGTTCCTCTCGGAGTATATGAGAACATCTAAGAGCATAGTAATGGGATGTGAGACTGCCGACCAGTGTAAGGCAGGGTAAGACATAACGCTAACACACTTATTCTGACGACGGTCTAATGAGCAGATGCAAGAGGGTCTGGGAACACGCTTCTAAATGGTGGTATCTTCACAATATTTTGTGTTTCCCCGATCTCACCAGCATGCCATAAACACAGAATACTTTTAAAAACATCTTCAAAGGCACAGTAAGAAATAAAATAGAAAGTAAGACCACCACCAAGTTTGACAAAATTTATTGTAATTTTAGTAAAGACATTCAGCTCAGTCGTCTCTCTCCATCTTGACCTCAGGTTAATTTATTTGAGTCAAGTAAAGAATATGTAGGAGAGGTGTTATTTCAACAAACAGTAAAATGGACAAATGGACAGTTTGCGGACATAAAAGTTAAATTTATGTATCTTGATATACTTAAACCATGTATGAACTAATAGTGCTATGTACATTTCCATCGTTTTACTTGGGGCTTATTAAGTACACTAACACGTAGTGAACAAAGCGTTAGGAATATCCGCAGGCTGCTTCTTGGAAGTCATCACATTAAGTCGCCCCGTGAACAGTCACTACCCATGAAACACCGACGCTGCCTCCAAATTTAACATTGTAATTTTCAAGGACATTTTATCATTTCCTTTGTCTGTGACTACTAAAGATGCATTTATCGGTCACATTTAAAAAGCCCATATACAATACAAAAATACAAAACAAACATCCTCCATACAGACCTCTAAGAGCATATGCGATGATTGACGTCTGCAGCAGCATCTCTGTCCTATCGCAGTCACTGAATGTGCTTTAGAAACCACTGGTCAGTGTGTCTATACTCAAAATAAGCCATGGAATTGTACAAATAAGAAATATTGTGAATTCAATTCACACTGGATCTAGTAAGTTAGTAACTAAATGCTTCAAACGACACAGAAGGTATGTTGCCTCATCTGTCTTCATACAATGTTATACCTTTTTTCCTTTTTTTGGTATTTAAACCTTTTAAAAAATAAAAGCCAGCCCAATAAGTAGAGCAGTATGCACACTGATATTTTTGGTGGTGTTTGTACTTTAAAAGAACCAGCTTCCTTATGTTCTGCCTCAAGTTCTGGTGGAAATGCTTATAGGAAGTAGAATAGAAACCAAGAGAAGCACATTCAAAATACTGATTTACTTTGGTAGCAAATAGTGTCCTCTGAAGATCCTGAACGGAGACAAGCTCCATTAAAGTGGGCTAGTTATACTCAATACTTCACATAAGAATTTTTAACAAAAAATTTTTTTTACAGAGCAAAGCGTCGGTACCCACGGATAGCGAAGCAGTACTAGCATATAATGGCCGTCGGTACCCACGGATAGCGAAGCAGTACTAGCATATAATGGCCCAAAACAAAATGAAATGCCCGTAGGAAAAGCTTTATTTCAACCTTATCTAAATTTACTCTCAGTCAACAGTCCAGTAACATTGTCTTCTCAATCTAATCTCCCTCTCGGGAAGGCTGTTCCAGGGAGCCAGACAGTCAGGTAATGAGGGAGAAGTCAGAGAGGAACTGCTCTCGGTGTGAAGTAGACAATAACTTTTGCCTTCCCTCCTAATGTGCTAATAGTTGTGTCTAAAAAAATATGCAATTCTTAGAAAGGTACCACTTCTGATTTCTTTATCATCTGTAACCCTTGGAAACTAATCATGTGAAACTACAAAATTAGCAAATGTCTTGAAATCTGTATATAAAACATAAATTACCTCTAATTGCAAACTTTCATTTATTAGTGTACCACTCAATCTTAAAAAAAAAAGAAAAAAGGAAAAGAAAAAAAGAAGAAAGAAAAACGGCTCCAAAGCTAGTCTTACACCATTCTTTACAAAAAGGAGACTGCTCCTTCTAACTGCACCCACCCACACCCCAATCTCAGAACACTTCACTTAATTGTCTTGGTCGTGGACGTTCCCAAGATGAGATTTTATATTTCGTTCCCACAGCTTCTGGTTATCAGAAAAGCCATGCTTTCCTTTATTAAAGGAGTTTGGTCCGGCTGATGTTGGTGTGTCCCTGTATTAAAAGAAATTCAATTTATTCAAATTATTGTTGTGGTTTATTTTAAACATATTAATATACATTTGCTTAGTGTTCATTATAAATACAGTCAGAATAGCAGAAGCTCCTGAAGAGGTCTTCTATAAAGGGTTAAGACCTTCTTTCAGTGTGTATGCAGTGAGGAGAAGAGTAGAAAGGAGAGCCTGGGGTTTTGTATTAGCTTGACTTTTCAAGATGGTGTCTCCTTAGTCCAGGCTGGCTTGGAATGCAGAGAGAGAAGCCTAGGCATGCACCTCCAGGCCCACCGTGGGGTTCTCTCTGGCAGGACTGAGGAGAGCCTAGGAACAAGCGTGTCCTAACCAAGAGCTCCAGCACCGAGCTACACGCCATCATCAGTGTGCCGTTTTCAGCACAAGGAAAGGGAAGGTAATATACAGTAAGCATGACACCACTGTGGCTCTAAAACTACTACTGAGAGTCGGAGGTACAGACTCAGTTGTGGAATTCTTAACCAGAATACTACACCATGGGTTCAGTTCCAACACCGCAGCAAACAGAAAATCTGTTGCAAAAGAAGTGACCTAAAACCCACAAATAAGGTTAAAAACTAACCTGGTGGCTTATCGCAAGCATTTACAAAACTGAAAAGTCCAAACGTGTAAAGGAGAAACATGCAGTGTCAATGTTCTAATCCCAGCACTCTGGAGGCAGAGGCAGGTGCATCTCTTCGAGTTCAAGTCTAGCCTGGTCTATAAAGTGAGCTCTAAGACAGCAAGGGCTGCATATTAAGACTGTCTCAAAAATAAATGTAATAAAAAGAAGTGTGCATGTGTACTTCGTTTGGACTGGCAATAGTATCAGATATATTTATTCAAGTTCCAGTAATGAGCCACCGGGACTGCATTTAATTGACTTAGAGATCGGGGACAGATGGGGCTCATACGGATTCATGTAAAGCGTGTAATGTGTTCTTCTCCTTGCTTTCCCTACAGCTCTACAATAATGATGAAAGCATGGCACCTTCCAATATTCTTCATCCTCATCTTGGCTTCTGGAGGCATTTCCTCTGGCTCACTCTGCAGAACAAGGAAATGGAAATGAGCACATTTAAATTATTAATTCACTTAATTACTAAGAAGGCTGGTGTTGTTTTTTTTTGTTGTTGTTTTTTTTTTTTCGAGACAGGGTTTTTCTCTGTGTCACCCTGGCTGTCCTGGAACTCACTCTGTAGACCAGGCTGGCCTCGAACTCAGAAATCCACCTGCCTCTGCCTCCCAAGTGCTGAGACTAAACGTGTGCGCCACCACTGCCCTGCTAAGGCTAAATTTTTTTAATCCAACATTTTTTAATGCCATAAAAGGAGTAAGGTAGTAAACTTTAACGATAACTATATTATTTCCTTATTTTTTAATCTTGGGGTTGAGGAGATGGCTCAGTCAATAAGCATGAGGAGTTGGTTTCAGTCCCCAACTATGCTAGGTATAATGGTGCCTGCCTATAGTTCTGGTACCTGGGAGGTGGAGACAAGAGCATCCTAGGGCCTTGCTGGCCAGCCTAACTGAATCATCAAGTTCCAAGCCAATAAGGCCCTGTCTTAAAAAGAGAAAGAAAGGGAGGAAAGAAAAACAAAGGTGGAAACTGCCTGAAAAGAAACCTGATGCTGAGCCCTGGCAATCTCACACATCTGTACATGTGTATACACACCTGCCCTCAGAGTACGCACGCGCACGCACACACACACACTTAAATCAGAGCCATAATGGGTAGGACAAAGAGAAAAATAACTCCCATATGCTAAAGAGACATATGAACTTCATGTTCACTGACACTTTTCACACTGGCAAGACATGGAATCTGCCTATGTATCAACGAGTAAATGGTTCGAGAAAATGCCAAAATATATATTCACAACAGAAAAATGTAGGTTGACTCTATTTTGTATATGCTGGGAGGCAGGGGTGGGGGTAGACAAAGGTACCCTGAGAGGACAGAAGCCACAGATCCCCCTTTAGCCACAGCTACATCTGCCAGACACCGGTGTTAGAACACTAAGGTCCTAGGAAAAGGAAAAGTGTTCTTATGCACTGTGGAATCTCTCCAGCCTCTTTAACAAAGAATAAACAAAAAGCAAGCAAAATTAAAAGGGTCAGGCGCTAGTACTCAGGAGGTGAAGGCAGAAGCTGGCGATTTTTGTGGTTTTCAGGCCCAGCTACAGATACAGAGTAGACTCTGTCTTAGAAAAGAAAAACAACAACAAAATAAACCCCAGTGTCTTTAAAAATTAAGGAAGACAGTGAATCGTGGTGTATAACTTTGAGCAGCAAAGCTCTAGCCTAAGGTTGTGTTTACTTAGGTATAATTCTAAATTTGCAAAGATGAATTAATCCACACAGCAAAGGCGCACACAGAGAAAGAGACAGGCACGATGTGAGCACACACACAGCACTACTACAATACAGGTAACAACAGTTCCCCTTTACACACTTTCCCTACTTTCTATGCTATCTTTTCCTTCTGGACTTGCACATCCAAGTTTCCTCATTGGGTATGGTATAATGGTAGGAATATCAGAAGGTCAAGACCATCCTTAGCTACTTAGTGAGTTCAGGGACAAGCCTCAGCTATTAAGAGTCCCTGCTTCCAAGACAAGACAAAACAAAATGGTCAGATGCAGCGTCCCATGCCTTTAATCCCAGCTTGCCTAACATAAACAACGCTCTAGCCAGGTTTGATCCTCCAGATCATATAAAAACGGTACGGCCAGGCAAAGTGGCACAACACCTTTAGTCCCAACATTCGTAAGGCAGAGGCAGGAGGACCTATGTGAGTTTGAGGCTAGCCTGGTCTACAGAGAGTTCCAGGATAGCTAGGGCCACAGAGAAAACCCCTGTCTCGAAAAACAAAGAAAAGAAATGAAACTGGATATAGTGGTGTATATTTATGATCTCAATGCATGAGAGGTAGAGGCAAGAGGATCTGAAATTGAAAACCATCCTTAGCTATATACCAAGCTCCATGCCAGTCAGTTTGAGATATGTGAGACCATGTCTTTCACAAAGAAAAAAAACCAAAATCCTGGGAAATTCACTCATCACCCTTGAGTATGGTAGGATGCCAACACTGTAAGGGGCATGAGAGAACTGGGACAGACAACAAAGCAGAGATAGCTCGAGCTCACTCTGGAACACTCTCATGAGAGGATGCTCTAGTGGAATCACTTGCAATGTTAATTCCTGCTACAGATGTGCCATGTAACCCTCCACAGCTGCTTTTTGTAGCAAGCACAATGGTCATCACTGAAGACCAACTATAAAGTTATTGAAAGCAGCAATACTGAAAGTCAAGTGTGAGATAGCTTAGTGGGTAAAGGTGCTTGCCATTAAGCCAGACTGCCTATATTCAATTTGAGGGATCCACAGAGTTGAAGAACTAACTCCAGAACATTGTTTTCTGACCTCTCTACATCTGAATGAACAAGTGTAACACAGACGTGTACACACACACACACACACACACACACACACACACACACACA
>JADRCD010146789.1:0-10377 GCA_019843815.1 Montemys delectorum | reverse complement strand
GGGGGGGGGGGGGGGGGGGGGGGGGGTTGGACAGGAAGCTAGCCTGAGAGGACCAGTCCAGAAAGGAGTGAATAGGAGATGAGACAAACCCCAGGCCCTGGGCTGGAGTGAGCCTGAGGCAGACCATCTCCTCATGGGGCCACAAGGGCAGCCCAGGTGAGGACTAAGCCCCAAGATAACCATCAGCTTGGCACCATGGATCGGGGACAAGGAGCTGGCCTGTTGTACAAGGAACTTGTCCTGCATTGTACAAGCCTGGGGAGGCAGACTATGCTCGCGATGACCCCTGCCTGGTGCCATGGCACTCCTGAAACCCTTTCTGAGGTAACCCCAGAAACTCCAGGTGCCACCGAAAGGAGCAAGTAGGTGGTGGAGAAATGGAAAGAGAAACAGAAACAGAAGAACATGGGCACGACAAAGAGAGGCAGAACTGGATGACCTCTGGGCTGACTTCTCCAGGTAGCCATTCCTCGAGGGTATCGAGGAACAGCCTGATGTGAGTAGTCAGTGATGCCTCCTGGGACCATGGTGGGGTCCAAGGCCCTGCAGGAGCAAGGGTCTGTTACAGCCAAAGGCTAGGCGGATGTGCCTGGTCTAGACTGCTGCCTGGAGACCTGTTGATGTCTGAAGGCTGTGCAGAACTGACCTCCACCCTCACCTGGGGATTGTGGGAGAACTGGTCCTGGGGCAGGAGATCTGGAGAGCTGATCCCACCCCTAGCCAGCTGCAGTACTTGGGAGAATGGGCCCCAAACATCATCCAGGAAGCAGAGTAGAGCTGGCCCCGGTTGCATGAGTGGCAGATGAGATAGTCCCAAGGGTGTGAGCTTGAGAGAGCTTGTCCTGACACTCATCTCCCAAGTGGTGACATGGACAAGGGAGAGATACCCTCCTCTTTGCTACCTGCAGCAGGAAGGAGACCTGGCCCTGGGTTCATGAGAGCAGGAGAGCCAGCCCTGACCCTTACCAGTTACACCACTCAGGATAGTGGACCCTGCACCAGCATAGTCGAGCTGACCCTGGTGGCAGGGATCCAGAGAAGCCAGCCCAGAGGTCTTGAGACTGGGAAAGCTGGCTCTGTCCCTTGCTGTCAGTAGCTTTGGATGGGCCAGCTGGGCCAAGGCAGGAGAGCTTGCCCTGGTGGTGTGATCGAGGGAGACTTGGTGGGCTGACTAGCTCAATACCCCTTGGGCCCAGATCTAGGACTTTGAGTTGGCCCACCCCAATATCTACCCCATCCATGAACTGCTGGAGCCCATGAAAGGGCTGGTCCTGCAGATCCAAAACTACAGGATCTCCATAACACAGGGTGACAACAGGGTATCTGAGAGGAGTTCCAGTGAGGATCAAGGGTTGATATCGTAGCAGAAGCCAGAAACCTCTTACCAGACCAATGATCATTGCAATGAACATTTGCAAGCAAAGAAGTGAGGACAAAAGGGAATGCTGTGGAGCACACTGTGACACACTACAGCTTCTACAATGAGGTTTGTTTTTTTTTTTTTCTCTGTTGTTGGGGAAGGTTGCAAGGGTGGAGGGCAGATATGAGGAGAGGAGCAGAGTGGGATTGCAGGTCATGATGTGAAATTCACAAAGAACCAATACAAAGTTTCAAAAACAACAACAACAACAACAACAACAAAACAGCCAGTGGCGTTGGTGCATGCCTTTATTCCCAATAAGCAGAGTCAGGTGAATTTCTGTGAGTTAAAGCCTGGTCTATAGAGCTAGTTCCAGGGCAACCAGGTCTACACAAAGAAACTCTGTTTTGAACAAAGGAAGGAAGGGAGGGAGGGAGGAAGGGGAGGAAAGGAGGGAGGGAGGGAAGAAACAAAAAGAAAAAAGAAGCCAAATGCCAGAGAGGACATGGGAGGAAATAGAAAGCAAGATACAGCAAGTGAAATATCGTACAAACTACCCAGATAAATATCAGTTCTAATAATAGCTGTGTATCGATTAGAAACTATTTATATCATGTGTGTGTTAGCTCTTCTGCCTTTGCCTTTAAAAGTAGAGTTAAATGTTACCATTCTCTCTTTAATCTAGAGGAGAAAATGATAGATTATTCGATTTCTAGAAACATCAGTCCTGTTTAAGGGGCCCTCAGTACTAAAGAAGAGTGGAGGGGGAGCTTGAGTGTCTTTTGATCTCACCCGTGGCTAAAAGAAGAGTTTGGAGGAAAACGACTAGAGTGGGGAGAGGATGTTAATCTAACTGTTTTTTGATATATTTAGGGATGCCATAAGCTAGGACTAACCGGCATGCCCCATAGTCGTACTTCTTCCTTCTGCCCTGTCTGTGTCCCTCTTTGTCTTTTTCTTATCCCCTTTTCTCTGTAGAACAAGATCAGACTCTCCCAGAACTTGTGAGAACCAAGAAGAGGGGGAACCTGTTCATTGTGTCCGATTTTACTCCATCCCCTCCATGAGATGAGCTGGCCTAGAGTGCTATGAGATGCAAGATACCCCCTGCTCCTTACAGCGCGAGTTTAAATACACCCACATGCTCTGACATTCCCTTTACATTGTTATGTATGGTGGGTCCTAGTTCCATGGCCATGAATTTAATTTAATGACAGAATTGATGGTTAGAGATTGCGGTACAAAGTCATCACAGGTGCTGGGGCTTCCTCCTTGTTTTCTCTTGAATAGCTCCGCCTTGAAAAAGCCAGTTTCCATGTTATGAAGACACCTGATCGGTTTTGTGGAGAGTTCTGTGTGGGAAGGAACTTCTGCCAACAGCCAATAAGGAACTGAGACCTTCTGCTAATGGCCACAAAAATAAAATTTTCAGCTGGTTACAACCTTTTACAGTCTTGACATCATTTGAAAGACTTTTTTTTTTTTTTGTATTTTCTAGACAAGGTTTCTCCGTGTAGCCCTGGCTGTCCTGGAACTCATTCTGTTGTCCGCAACTCTCCTTAGCAAATAGCCCATGGCCCTGGCACTGCTAAAACCCTGGGGTCACTACAACAATACAAGTTTCACTTTCACAAGTTACAGGGTTCAGCAGATCTTCTCATCCAGAGTCTTCCACATGCATCAAAAACATAGTGAGGTCTGTCACAACCATAACCCACTTCTTGGTACCAGTTTCTGTCTTAGTTACTTTTCAATTGCTATGACAAAATACTATGGCCAAGGCAGCCTGTATAAAAGAAAGCATTTACGTGAGCTTATAGTTTCAAAGAGTTAGAGTCCATGACAGCAGAACAAAGGCATGGCAAATAAGAGTCCACATCTTCATCCATACTATGGTGCAGACAGACAGGCAGATAGACAGACAGACACTTGGAATGGAAGCAGGCTTTTGAAGCCTCAAAGTCTACCTTCAAGACACACCTCTTCCAGTCAGGTCACACCTTCCCAAACAGTTCTACCGCTGGGAGCCAAGTATTCAAACGTGTGAGCCCATGGGGGCTAGTCATATTAAACCCACCCACCGTAGGTTCCTTTGGATGACTGGGAAATGATGACCTGTGAGGACTGTCACTGTATAAGCCAATGAAGTGAGCCAGGAATTGAACCTTCTAAAATGGCTATCCAGGAAACTAGAGGAGTATCCTTTCAAAATCTGCCTTCCCCTGGCATAGTTCCCAGTTAGTTTATTTTATGGGGAGTCAGAACAAACAATTGGTGATTCCAAAGTTTACAGTTGTCCCTCTGGTCAAATCAGCATCTTTGTTTTTGAGATTCGTTGTGTTTGTTCGTCTCTTGATATTATCTCCAGCATTTACCTTTGTCTTCATACAGTGGGAGGATCTGTGTCCACTGAGTCCCTCTTCCTTCTCAGTTTTCATCTGAGCTACATCCAGGTGAAAGGTCAACTCAGAACAAACAAACGGTTACTTGCCCGGATAGTCACATGTATGTGCAGATTTATAAATTGATGTAGAAATGTGATGTTACAGAATATAACATAACTATATCTATGCCTTGTCATTTGCTTAAGAATACTTGTCTCACCTCATTGCCTGCTTCTCTCTTGTGTCTTGTGTAGCTTAATCAACCACCACTGCAAACTCAGGAGTGCCCCATCATGCTGCTCTGACCTCCCATCTCTGCTGCTGCCTTCGACTCCCATGATGTGTACATTTCCTACAACACAAAACCTGCACGTTGATCTTTGATCATCTCTTCCATCTGAACAGCATACCTTCCTCAAACCAAAGAAGTCTCCCTACAGTAAAGCTTCAAGTGTGCCCTCTCGCGTTGTCTTCTACCTTTCTTCTCCTCTTTTGAATCTTGTACAGATGTTCTCATTTTACCTGTCCGTATTCTTCCCTCTGTTCCCTTTAAGGTTCACCAGCTTTCTCCCCAACCCATGCTCGTGTTTTTCCAACTGTCCAAAAGCCTAGGACTTTTCCATTTTCATCTTTACAATCATCTGTTGTATTGGCCATGCATCTGTTCTATTCCCGTGACCTTTCCTAAAAAAAAAAAAAAAAAAAAAAAATAGAGCTCCTTTCTCTCTTGGAAGGAGCCCTTTGTGCCTAAGGTAGTGTGATCTGTGCATCTGGCTCTGGGTGAATGTGGGTTGATGTTTCTGATTCTATAATGGTCACAATCAGAATGAGCCGAAATTTTAGCAAGTAGCCACACAGCAAAATTAAGTGTTAGTGTTTCATTCACTTAGCCTCTTTGGTGCCTCTGAGGTCCTTTGCTTACCAGCTGAGTCATCTTAAGCTTCTAATCAATCTCAGAGCCTTGGGAATAATGACTGTGCCTGCCTCATAGGGCAGAAGTGAAGATAAAATGTGCTGGGTCATGTGGGCTTTTTCCTCTTCGCAAGTGATCGAACCACATTAGCTGTTATCCTAATTGGCTGGGTGATAAATTTAAAATCATGAGGTGCAAGTGGGACAAAGACACACATGCAGGAAAACATCATATACATAAAAATAGAATATCTTTTTAAAAATTAAAATCATATGGGATGATTAATGTGTCTCATAGACCACTGCTCTTGCATACACAATTTAGCAGTGCCCATGCTGCTGAGGATCCAGGATTTTATGTAGCTGTTTTAAAATATACTTAAGGTTTATTTTAGTCAGATATGGTAAGATGGCAGGCATAGAGACAACTGCTTTTGAAAAAAAAAAAAAAGTTTGTTACTCACAGCTCCCAAAAGGAGAACATGGTGCTAGGTAGCAAGCAGTTGAAGGAACTAAGAAAAGGCATGGAGAGAAGTCTTGATGGTTATAGTAGTAAAGGGTGCTTGTGTGTTCCTCCTTGGACAGGAAGTGAAATTGATGTTGGGGTTTTTAGTCATAGATTCTGTAACACGATTTTGATGTGCTCAGGGATTGTAATGTGTGTAATCAACCTTGACTATTTGGCCCAGGACTTCAAGATGTCCAGTAATCAATTACAGACTATCAAGAATGATATGTCAGTGAGGTGGTTTGAATACCCATGGCTTCTCCCATAGACTCATGTGTCTGAATGGTCAGCTCATGGGGAATGGCACTATTAGGAGATGTAGCTTTATTGGAGTAGGTGTGGTCTTGTTGGAGGAACTGTGTCACTGTGGGAATGGGCTTTGAGGTCTCCTATGTTCAAGCTCTGCCTAGTATGGAAGCAAGTCTCCTCCTGGCTGCCTTCTGACCAAGATGTTGAACTCTCCACTCCTCCAGCACTATGTCTGCACATTGCATTGCTTGCTACCATGATAATAATGGACTAAGCCTCTGGAAACGGTAAGCCAGCAAAATTAAATGTTTGCCATTATAGGAGTTGCTTTGGTCATGGTGTCTCTTCACAGCAATGGAAATCCAACCTAAGACAGTTAGTATCCTAAGAAAGTTCCTCATTGTGATGGCTCTTTGCTCTACAGCAGCTTCTCTTGCTGCCAGGGATGTTTATATGTCTTGCTGCCTTTTGTGGCCACGCTGGGCCCCGGTTTTCTTATCTCCAACTCTTTAGCCTATTTTTCTCTCTTCCCAGTCTCTGAGTCTGTGTTCACTATTCCTGAAGACAGGCATGATCAGCTTTGCATTATTCCTCGGCCTGCGTGGGCTGTTCTGAAATGTGAAACACAGACAGAAAACAAGGAAGTTAAAGGCTTGCCATCATGACAACCCAAGGTAGGGCTGACTTCTCCATGTCACACAATAAACTCTGTCACGTGTGGACACACGGGGTCCTCAAACATCTTTTCTGACTCAAAAAATGTCAACATAAAACACAGCTCTACTATAGGAGATAACTTATTCTGAGCCAGATCTGAGTGGACTACAGCCTAGGAACAGGGTCAGAGTTTCCTAAGTTGCCCTGCTGTGGACATAGTTATGCTCTCCTTTGTATTCACAGAAGAGAGAGAGAGAGAGACAGAGAGAGAGAGAGAGAGAGAGAGAGAGAGAGAGAGAGAGAGAGAGAGAGAGAGAGCCTAAATCAAAGCACTTACCAAATACATAGCCAGAGACCACAGGCAGATGGGTTCCAGCTGAGTGGGGAAATCTACTTGTTCAGATGATGACCGTCCTTTTTTTAAAAAACTGATTTTTTTTTTCCTATGTGCATGTCTATGTGAAGGTGTCAGATCCTCTGGAGTGGGAGTTACAGGCAATGGTGTCCTGCTATGTGGGTGCTGGGAATTAAACCCAAGTCCTTTGTAAGAGCAGCCAGTGCTCTTAACCACTGAGCCATCTCTTTGGCCCCCCTGATGACAGTCATTAACTTTGGGGCTGGTATATTCCGAAGGTTTTGCGTGATGGCTGAAAGGAATGTAGGTCAGACCTAGATATGAGCAATGCATGGATATTTAGGAAGTTAAAGGGAGTCGGAAACAATCTCTTGCTCTGCAACATTCCAACCATGAAGTTCTAATCAGTCAGCATTGTAAAATCTTCAACATAGGTGTGGATTTAGAGGAGGACTTTGCAAGGGAGGGTGGCCCCTCAGAGTCAGTACAAGATACACCCAGACACCAAATTCTCAGCACAAGGGAGATTTATTAGCCAAGAGGGTAGTGGGGTAGGGCTGCCTCTGGATCAGGCAGATAGCAAGCAGCAGCAGCAGCAAGCAAGTGTTTTTGGCAGGAGTTAGTTTTTAAGGAGGAAAAGGGGTTGTCTTAGTTAAGGTTTTTATTGCTGTGAAGAGAAACCATGACTAAGGAAACATAAAGAACAACATTTAACTGGGGCTGGCTGCTTGGATCTGAAGTTCAGTCCATTATCATCATGGCAGGAAGCATGGCAGCATCCAGGCTGGCATGGCACTGGAGAACTGAGAGGTTCTACATCTTGATCCAAAGGCAAAGAGGAGAAGACTGGCTCTTCTGCACTGGGCAGAGTGACAAAGCCCACCTCCAAAGTAATATACTGCCTCCAATAAGGCCACACCTATGCTAATAAGGCCACACCTCCTGAGTGCCACCTCCCATGGGCCAAGCATACTCAATCCACCACAGGGAGAGTCTGTGGAAAGTTGAGTTGGTAAATTCTGATTGGACATGTTAACCAAATAATGAATTTCGATTGTTGGACTTTCATGTTTTGTCTCAGGTATGAGTCAGTGGCTAAATAAGAGAATAGACCCTGGGGTAGCATTAAGAATGTACTCTTGGGACAACACCCAGAGGAAGCTCCACTCCCAGGCGCTCTGACACACCCAGGATCAGAGGTGAGGAGGAACTAACATCTGTCCCAACACTGGGAGTAACTGGGACCAGCAGGACCAGGCACACTGGAGCTCTACCAGCCCAGTGACTTGGATTCCTTCCAGTCTGTCTGGGCTGGTGTCCAGAGCAGACCTTGAGCACAAGCTATGCAGCCAATCCCACAAGACCCAAAAGAAGCTCCACTCCCAGGCACTCTGACACACCAGGATCAGAGGTGAGGAGGAACCAACATCTTTGCAGCCAGTCCCACAACACCCAGAGGAAGATCCATTCCCAGGCTCTCTGACACACCCAGGATGAGAGGTGAGGAGGAACCAACATCTGTCGCACCACTGGGAGTAACTGTGACCAGCAGGACCAGGCACACAGGAACTCTACCAGCCCAGTAACTTGGGTTCCTTCCAATCTGTCTGGGCTGGTGTCCAGAGCAGACCTTGGGCACAACTCTGCAGCCAGTCCCAAAACACCCAGAGGAAGCTTCACTCCCAGGTGACCTAACAAGCCCAGGATCACAGGATCCCAGAATCACAGGATCACAGAGACAGCTTGACTCTGAGGAGTTCTGACACAACCAGGATCACAGGAAGGACAGGCTCCAGTCAGATTTAGCAAAGGCAGATAGCACTAGAGATATCCAGATGGGGGGGGGGGCAAGCATAAGAAAATAAACAACACAAACCAAGGTCACTTGGCATCATCAGAACCTAATTCTCCCACCATAGCAAGTCCTGGACACACCATTACACCAGGAAAGCAAGATTCAGATATAAAATCACTTCTCATGGTGATGATACAGGACTTTAAGAAAGACATAAATAGCACCCTCAAAGAAATACAAGAGAACACAGGTAAACAGCTAGAAGCCCTTCAAGAGGAAACACAAAAATCCCTTAAAGATCTTCAGGAAAACACAATCAAATAGGTGAAGGAAATGAGCAAAACCATCCAGAATCTAAAAATGGAAATAGAAACGATAAAGAAAACAGAAAGAGAGACAACCTTGGCCATACAAAACCTAGGAAAGAATTCAGGAATCATAGATGAAAACATCACCAACAGAATACAAGAGATAGAAGAGAGAATCTCAGAGGCAGAAGACACCATACAAAACATTGACACAGCAGTCAAAGAAAATGTAAAAAGCAAAAAGCTCCTAACCCAAAACATCCAGGAAATACAGGACTTAATGAGAAGACCAAACCTAAGGATAATAGGTATAGAAGAGAGTGAAGATTCCCAATGTAATGGGCCAGCAAATATCTTCAACAAAATTATAGAAGAAAACTTCCCTAACCTAAAGAAAGAGATGCCCATGAACATACAAGAAGCCTACAGAACCCCAAATAGACTGGACCAGAAAAGAAATTCCTCGCATCACATAATAATAAAAACACCAAATGCACTGAACAAAGAAAGATTTTTAAAAGCAGTAAGAGAAAAAGGTCAAGTAACATATAAAGGCAGGCCTATCAGAGTTACACCAGACTTCTCACCAGAGACTATGAAAGCTAGAAGATCCTGGGCAGATGTCATACAGACCCTACAAGAACACAAATGCCAGCCCAGGCTACTATATCCAGCAAAACTCTCAATTACCATAGATGGAGAAAACAAGATATTCCATGACAAAACAAAATTTACACAATATCTTTCCACAAATTCAGCCCTACAAAGGATAATAGATGGAAAACATCAACATAAGGAGCAAAACTACACCTCAGAAGAGGCAAAAAGTTAATCTTTCAACAAATCCACACAAACCTAATTCCACCTCTTACAACAAAAACAACAGGACAATTACTTTTTCTTAATATATTAACATAAAAATTAATATTACCAACATATCCTAGTCGATTGAAATCCAATAATATGAGGAATTAGAAACTTGTTGATTGTCATCCAATGGTCTCTCTAATTTGGTAATTGGAGAAATAAGTCTAACATTGTACAATCTATATACACTTTCAGCTTGTTTGTGACAGTGTCTTGCTGTGTACAACATAAGGGTCTTGAAATCTTGCTTCTCCTCTCTCAGCCTCTCTATTAATAGTATTGTTTATTTCATGTCTTTACTCTGTACTATGGTTTTCAGAACAGCTTATATATTTCAAAAGTGTTTATATACCCAAAAGAAACATAGATCATTAACTAGGGAGGTTGCTTGAAAGAGAACAACAAAGAATGAGACTGAATGATTTGCCTGACATTTGTAACTCTTGTATCAAGTTTGAAGAAGAGGACTTTATAAGTTACTCTTTCTTTGAGATGAATGCTTTTCCAAATTATCACAGCTAATGAACCAAATTCTTACCCTCACCCAAAGTCCGTGCCACCCTTCAAGCAGAACCATTGTTCATTGAAACAGTTGGTGAATGACTTATGGATAGACCATCTTAATACCTTCATCATTTCTTAAATGAATGTAACCTGTTCTCTGTGGGTTGAGAATAAAATCACTCACTAAAGTCAAATAGCTTTGACCATAGCAGGAAGTCTGTATCCAAAAATCGAGCCTACAATTCATTTCTTGGTGCAGCAGAACTATCAACTCTCAGCTTAGCTATGATGGAGGTAAAATCCTTTGGTGATGTGAGGGTCATTGAAGTATAGCCTTATTACAATGAAATCCAATGTCTGAAATTGTTCTTATTTTGGGCTTGTACCACAGCAAGAGCCAAGATTTTAAACTCTACTAAATACAAAACAAACAAAAAGACTTTATATATTTATGTTCATTTAGGAAAATACCAGTGGT
>JADRCD010146788.1:0-10394 GCA_019843815.1 Montemys delectorum | reverse complement strand
ACACACACACACACACACACACACACACACACACACACACACACACACACATGAGACTGACTAGGACGCCAGGGGAATCTCAGTTGCTGGAGTGAGAAGCATCTTGGTTTTAGGATGTAAGTTTTGCCTAAGTGAAGTTTTGCCTAAGTGAATTTCCACATTGGTTATATAAATTTTCTAATCTGCAGATTAAAATTTCTCCCACAAACACATTTCCTGGCTGTGGTGGGGCAGAGGAGGCCAAGAGACAGTCAATTGTCATTTTCCTGCTGGCTTCATTGAAAACTCTAAAGTGCTAAAGAGAATGTTCACAAAATTGAAATCCTTTTCTTATTAAACTACCCTGTGTGGAAAACACTCCATGAGCAAATTATCTTTTAATAAGGCAATTTCCTGCTTTCTCAACCCAAAAGGCCCCTGAACGATTTGAAATTCAAATATTGTGGTTTCCTTATACTGAAGCCAGGCAACGCTTGCAAGCTTTCCGAAATGTGGCTCCCACTGGGAATTTCAAGCTAACTCAGGAGGGAGTGCTCTTTCTCACACAGAAGCTTCTGTGGAGTTCTGGTGCAAAGCATGTGAAGTGCACACGAGGGGGTCCTTGGGCCAGCTAGTCTGAGGCAGACTTACCCTCAGCACACATGTTTGTGTGTCTTACTGCTTACGAAGACAGACATTCTCTTTGTCTCTGTCTGTCTGTCCATCTGTCTGTCTCTTTCTTTCTTGCTCTCTCTCCTCTTCTCTCTTTCACCACCCATACCCACCCACACACCCACACCCACCCACACACCCACACACCTACACCCATACCCACATACCCACACACCTACACACCTACACACCCACTCGCACCCACACTCACACAGCTACACACACACACACACACACACACACACACACACACACACACTCAGCACTTCTGCAGGACAGTTCTTTTTTGGAGGCTGTCTTATGCCTTGCAGAACACTGCATCACTCATCTGTTCCGTGGTTACCAGCAGGACCTACCAGTTAAGGAAACCAAAACCAAGGACAGAGATTGTTAAGTAGCCTCTGGATAGCAAATCACATCTGGGTGAGAGACACGAGCAGACAAACTGTCCTTTCCTTAAAGTCTTTCCCTATTGTCCCTCTGTTCATTCATTCAATTCTACTGGTTCGGACCCCAAATCTACCTGGAATCCTGTTGCGTGTGCCTCCTGGGTAGAATCTCAAATGCCCCTCCCTTACCAGCTTGTGGTCTAGGGGTAGCAGTATGCTACTAACTTTGAAGTGTTGGGCTCTGAAAAACATCTTGGTTCTTCACAATTTAGTGATTCAAGGCTTTCTTTGAGAGAGCCTGCCATGGTCTTACTGCTTTAATGAAGATTCTCAGTATCTGTTAAAGCCAGCGTCATCCTGGATGAAGTTCTAAGAGGTTTGCACAAATCCTATCCTTTAATCCTCACAGTGACCCATTAAGATAGGAATCTTTATTACTGCCTGTTTTAATGGAGGAAACTAAGGTCTAGAGAGTTTAGATAGTTTCCCAAAGCCCCATAGTTCTAAAGATGGGGAGCCATTTTAGAACTCTCTTCCTAGTTACCGACCACCTACCCATCCACCCTGGAGTGTTCGGCCTTTTGACTTTGTCACTTGGCATTGCTATTTCCAAATATCTTGGAAACTACGCTGATTAGCTTAACGTGTCAACTTGACCCGATCTGGACGTACCTGAGAAGGAAGGCTTAGCTGAGGAATTATATAGATCAGATTGAGCGAATTGTCTTGATTGTTGAGGTGGGACTGTTTACCCTGGTGGTGAGTGGTACCTTCCCCTGGGTGAGGCCCTGACTGAAGAAGAGTGACGAAAACTAGCTGAGCAGTGGAAGCAGTAGCAAGCAGGCAGCGTGGGTGCCTAGGTTTTCTCTGCCCTTGACCGTGGGCACACCGTGACCAGCTGCCTCGGGCACCTGCCTCTGTGCCTCCCCCTGCACACTTATAACCCTGGGTTATAACTTGGAGTTGTAAGTCAAATGAACCTCCTCCTCCCTGTAAGTTGTTTTTTGCTCAGGACGTTTTATCGCAGTAACAAAAATGAAAGTAGGACGGGTACGTTCACTATGCTGGGAATCCTGACCCTCCCTAAATGTATTTCCTACAGTAAATATTCACGGAATACCTACTACGTGCGAGCCAGCCAGCCAATCAAGCTTTGCTCTGTGAGGGATATTGGAGATTGCTGATGGGCTAGGAGTTGCCCACAGCCATGGATGGATGTCATAATTTGCCCAGGAGTGTGGCTCTGTATCTCTGAATAGCTCTGGGTACAGAAGAAGCCCTGCTGAGTCTCAGATGACAAGACAGAGTAAGAATTGACTCCGGATTTCCTGGGCCAGTTGTGTGTGCAGAGAGCATTTTCTATGAGCTAGTAGAACCTTCCATTCTGACTTTGCTTAACTGTTGAGGTATTTGGAATCCTGTCATTTAACCCTCCCTTTGGAGATCAGCTAGGGGAGGCCTAGGATGAGGGAATGGTCGCTTTCCTAAGACTTGTGAGACCTGGCACTATTAAAAAGCCACCAAGAGACTCGTGAGCTGGAAGAAGTGACACCTCATCTCCTGGCACACTGTTCACATCCTGTAAGTCATTCATTTCCCCTCCCTCGTCTTCACTGGCTACACAGTGGTCATCTGGGTGCTGGGAAGACAGAGTAGGACAGAAGGAAGTGGTTTAGCTCTGTTGTTTACTATTTGAACACAGTAGGATGTAACTCACAGAGTTTCCCAGGAGCATCAGCTCAGAACTCAGGGGATTAGGGCAGAAAACTTTTGGCACAGGGCAGAATTCATGTGCAAAGACTCCCCTCCTCCAAAAGAGTGGGGACTTTGCTCTTGACCTGAGTTTTAAGGCTTGCTGCGAATGGATGTGCATTAGTTCTCAAATCATCTGTCTCCAAAGCTGCAACATGATGCCAAAGACATGATGACATAATAGAATAAGTATCACAATCTATGTCGCTTCCACAGTAGAATAACACAATAGCTTTGAATGTGGAATTCCTTATTTTGGAGGTGGTGAGTGTGGCACTAGGAAGTTGGCAGTTGGCATCCATATTGGTTGGCTACTTTGCAAGACATTGCTTTTCAAGTTAAGGGGTGGAGGGCTCATTTTTTTTTTTTTCCTGGATTAAATGGTTGGATCTCGGCCACAAAATTAGGGAATTCCACATCACACTTTGTGGTAGCTTAATGCAGGAAATATCTCCTTAGCATAGACAGAAGAACCAATTCCCAGTTTTTTTTTTTTTGTTTTTTTTTTTTTTGTTTTTTTTTGGTTTTTCGAGACAGGGTTTCTCTGTGTAGCCCTGGCTGTCCTGGAACTCACTCTGTAGATCAGGCTGGCCTCGAACTCAGAAATCTGCCTGCCTCTGCTTCCCAAGTGCTGGGATTAAAGGCATGTGCCACCGCGCCAGGCCAATTCCCAGTTGTTATCTTTCAAGGAAGACCCCTCCCTGCTATGCCCACTCGTTTATTCGCACTATCAGGCTTAAAAACCTGATCATGGACCAGAGGCATTATGACTTCAATGGGGGTTTGTGCCTCCTGGGTATTCAGTCAGTTGTTGGCATCTCCTAACTCAGACGTGTTCCAGATTAGTCTTTCCAATCATCAACATGCCTTCTTATTTAGGCATAAAGGTACCCCAAGAAATGATTCATAAATAGTTAAAACTTAAGATTAAACGTTGTTCCCTGGCCAGCACTGTGTTTCAATATATCCTAATTTATTACCAAGCTTGGAATTTCTCAGAAGGAAGCTGCCTTATCAGACAGGGCGTCCTCAGAGTTAGCAACAGAGGTCAGGCACTATTGCTAAACTGTAAACATAGAATTCTCAGAGCAGTCCCACAGTAGATAGAATTGCTTTACGTACCAGAGAGTAATTGAAGGGCTTCCCTCACTTAAGGGCATTCTCAGGAACTGCTAGATTGGGATTTCCTGGTGCTTACCTCCAACAGTCCCAGAGAATTAGCTTGGGACTGCCAAGATAGCCCCAGCCGGAAGGGCACCACTGCTCTTCTGTTTTGCACCTGGATGCTTGATCTTACTGACCTTGATGTGACCATCACCTGCCTACGTGACTTTTGTCATTCGCCCTGTTTTCTGTATACTATATAAGCCTGGTTTTCACTTTGTGCACGGACTTGTACTTACACATTCAGATTCCAGAGAGAACATTCAAGCTTCGAGCCTCATGTAGTCCACAGCCCCCAGGGCCCAGAGCAATCGGGCCCCAGGGGTGCAGCACCAGTCCAGAAGAGGCGGCTGCTTTAGACCCAGTGTGTTTCAAGTGGCCTCAGATGTACCTCAACCACTGAGCTGCCAGATTTTTCATTTCTCTTTTATAATGACTGTAAAAGCCTGATGCCATTTTTAAGAAGTACACTCAGACTCAGCACCTCCTTGTGTGGACTCTTGTCATTCTCGCCGACACCTTGTCGACCTGACTAGGACCCTGTTTCCCAGAGGGTTGAGGGAGGCCCAGACTGGCCGGGCTGCGGCACATCCCCCAGGTGCTCTGAGATCAAGACATGGCCTGCTTGTCTCTTCTGTTCTGTCTGGACAGAAGACTTACCTGGCTGGACCCTATGCATGATTTCTTTTTGGGGGGAAACCCCGTCTCTCAGCCTCATTCCATTGACTGGAGTTCTCCATTACTTGCTGAGTAACATTATCTAATATCCTCTTCCAAGTCTTTCTACCCCATTGCACCTGGGTGTTTGAAAAGCCCATTTAAGCTCTTCTGGTTCTTTCCCTTTTATCCAATCCCTTTATCTCTGCTATCCAAACCAGTGTTTTCACCCTAGCAGAGTTTTGCCAGCCTTCTTTTGTGACTCACTAGCCTGGGACAGAACCGGTTCTAGGACATTTCTCACCGGACAGTGAGTTCTGAGACATCTATTCTGGCCCTGGTCTGGGCCCCGCTTTGTTCTGACAGTTTATAGAGTGGCTGCAATTTATTCGAGTTGGCTGTCTTAAATAGACTGTGTGGGAAGGGGTGTGTTGCAGTGTCGGGGTATCTGCAGGGAGGAGGCAGTGGAAGTTAGGATGTGGAAGAGCCAGGCACTGCTTCCTATGTGCCAAAGGCTGCAGCTCACATTGTGAGCAGGGTCTTTAAGTCAATGGGAGGAAAAAAAGCAATTAAACGTTAGTGTCAGTTAACTGTGTTATGCTTGCTGTTGCCTATAAAAACCCCATTAGTGAACTTGGGTGCTGTTAAACCACTGGCAATAGAAATCTATGCTGGATTCTCTGCCCTCAGGGATTGGGTGGGGCCCGCACTGTGTTTTCAAAGCCCCACCTACCCCACCCTCTATGAGGAACCTGCAAATGCCCTGAAACAAGGTTGGGTAAATTAAAAAAAAAAAAATATATTTGCAACCCAATTACACATGTAAATCTGGCTATAACTGAAATTAACCTCTAACTCCTGGTCCCAAAGTTTTAATTTACTGATTGTATATTTAATTAAGTTATATTAAAAACAAACTTTGTGGGCTGGAGAGATGGCTCAGCTGCTGAGAACACTGGCTGCTCATTCAGAAGACTCAAGTGGGGCTTCCAGACCCCACATGTCAGCATACAAGTATCTCTAATTCCAGAGCTAGAGAATCTGACAGCCTTGTCTGGCCTCTGTGAGCACCAGGTATGTATATGATACACAGATAAACATGCAGGCAAAACACCCATACACATTGATTTTAAAAATTAAAAAAAAAATGACCAAAGTAAAGAATTTCTGTTCAAACTGTTCTCATGGTGAAATAACTACTTTGGGATTCTTTCCATGCCGAGGGAATAGGCAGAGGGGCCAGCAGGATCAGGACTGCTTTCTCTGGTTACCCTCTATCAGAGGCTTTGGGAAGTCTCTCTGATGACAGCCATCTAGTTCACCATTCTGAAGCCTGGAAGACATGGGGAGCTTTTGCCATCAGGAAGCTCCAGACTGTTCTCACACTGACTTCATTTGTACCTTGCCTTGGAACTAGGTTCCGCTGTGGCGGTGGCTCAGGGGATGAGCACATCCCTGGTCTGTGCTAGGTTCCATCTTCTCCACACTTCCTTTCCTGCCTTTGCCTCACAGAGTCCAGTAGCATCTTTTTCTTAGCCCCCTCCCCTGATACCTGACAGGACAGAGTTCAGGAGAGAGACCCTCCTTTCCTGATGCATGAAGAGAGGAATGATGAGACTCTGGCATATAGGGTTTGTTTAACCTTCAGTGAATCAGTGGGGCTGGGGGACGCTTGGAGTCGTCCAGGACAAAGCTGACCATTGAGGGACTTTGTCTTCGTCAGTGGCTCTAACTTGTGTGGATCACTACATTTTCAAGGATTGACAACCTCCCTTCAAATATATCTTACTCTAAAACATGTATTGTAACAATATACGCTATATTTAGCATGTGCTTCTAAGTCTAACCATTGAAAGCTTGGGGTTTGCTTTGGCAATCCATTTATCCTGCGCGGCCACCTAATGGTTTTCTGATCATTTGATTATCTATTTCCAGTAAAGGCCACGAATCTCTAGTGATCAATTAAGTCTCCTCTGCTTGTCTTAGAGAAAGTTAGAAGGCATATCTATCTATCTATCTATCTATCTATCTATCTATCTATCTATCTATCTATCTATCTATCTATCTCTCTATCTATTCCACCATGCAATGAAGCCAGCAAGTCCTACTCTGCTTGCATTCAGGTCCCCAGGGTCAGACTTTGAACTGACATGGAGTAACTAGACGGTGACAGAACATGAGGTAATTGACTCTCCAAGAGCTGCTCTCTAACATTTGAGTGCCGTGTTAACAGGTGCACAGTTAAGGGACTTTTCCAATGCCCCGCCCTCATTAATGAGAGCCTAGTGCCCACCTCTGCATGCATCTCTCTGCCAGTTTCAGTGCTTCCTAGGCCAGCTGTCTAGATGTGGCTTTGTTGGAAGCGTACAGCAAGTCTGTCCATGGAGTTATCTTCCATGTTTCTTACCACCAGCCCTTCCTATCTCTTTCCCCAGATGCCCAAGCACTCTTTCATCTCATTTCTGACAACAAAACTTCCTCCTAGGAGGCTTTCCTTCTCTCCCCCATCCTTTAGATTGGTGCTAAGAGTTTTGAGGCCAGCATCTTCTCCCTCATCTGCTGTACACATTGGCCCAGTGTTGAGCTCAGATTACATTGGAAGAACGTGTCAAGGAATGCCTCTTGAATGACCCCCATGAGTAGCACGAGGGAAAAGAAGAGCATGTATACCCTGGAGAGTTCAGCCCCTGTCTCATCAGCCCTCCAGGGTGGCCTGGCGCTGTGACATTGTTCCTGCTGGCCAGATGGTGTCCTCATCCAGGGAGGCCTTATGAGTGGGTGGATGCCACATGAGTCACTGTGGCCACGGATTGCTGCCAGCGAGCTCAGGCAGCCGCCTGATGAACTGGGCTGATTGCCCCAGGAAGGATCTTGTGGCTTCCAAGGTTCTGAGAGGACCTCAGTGAACAAGCTGAATTTCACAGTCTTATTCTCAGAAGCAATGAGTGTCTTCCAGATCTTTCTAGATTGTAATTAGTCGTGTGGCCAGGAGGGAGACACTGGAAGTGAGTGAGCATTATGTACGTGTGGGGGGTGGAGGAGTAAAGAGGAGGCTGAACACTCTGGAGCTAGTGAAGAACAGGAATGGCAAGAGTTGGCCAGCTTTATGAGCTGGTAGCCTGAGACACCCAATTATTCCCGAAATTCCTTCACATGGGCTCTTATAAATGTCCTAGCCACTACTTTACCCTCTTCTTGCTTACTCATTGCCTGTCTTGGATATGTTGTCTGTTTCACTGAGAGTCTGTACTGAGTTGGGCAGAGCAGAGCCTGCCTTGGTTTTCCATGGCTACCGGTTTTATGGGCTGAAATATGAAGGAAATAGTAACCAAATAGGAAAATGTACTTTGAGAAAGATATTCTGTTTGTGGAATTGTTTGGTTGGGACATTAAGACTTGTGTAACCAGGCCAGTAGCACACAGCAATCCCACCTGGTACTAAGTAAATCATTTGTAAATCATGGATGACTTTAGATGTTTTTGAGCTTTAGGTAGGCAGATCCGTGGAACATTCCCTCAGCATGGCCATGGCCACTGATGAAACCAAGCTACCAGCTTGTAGCTGCTTTCCTGGAATCTTGCAGTGGTGTCCACTCGTCCATATTTTCTCTGCTACCCTGGCCTTTCTGTCTGGGAAAGAAACTAGGTCCCAGATCTGGCTTTTCTCTTTTCACACTTTTAGTGTTGCTTTCATTAATATGGAGTGTTTTGTCTCTTGCTTGTTTGGTTGTATTTTTAATCCTTAGAGAATTTGGACTGAGGGCTTTTCACCAGGTCTTTGAGACACAAAGTTGATTGGAAGAATAATATTAATTGTCGTACGTACTATAGACTGTGTTCAGAAGATGCCCAGTTCATTGTAGTGGGAAATGGATGCTTATGTAAAAGATTTTTGTTCTTCTGGGAGCATTTAAGTCATTGCCAGGCTCTGGTTGAAGGTTCAACAATTTATTGTGTCTACAATATACTAAATCGTATGAAAAAATGCTACAAGCCATGAGGTCTATAATGCAGCACACTGGGTCCCACAGATACTCACTTGCTTCATTCATGTTTCAGTTAATAACATATTATTTCCCTCTGTGGAAAAAAGTCACAAGAGTCAAACCTTATTGACCTAGAATACAGCATCCATCTCATTTCCACATCCTGTCTTTTACCAGACACCTTTGGGATCAAGGGCTATTCACTTATATTAATTATTTTAAAAATATTTTTATTTTATATGTATGGGATCTTTGATGTCTACATGTATGTATGTGTCCCATATGCATGCCTGGTTCTCATCGAGACCAGAAGTGGGAATCTGATAGATGGTTGTAAATAAAGTTGCCTTGCAGGTACTGCGAACTGAACTTGGGTTCTCTCAAGAGGAACCAGTATTCTTGACAGCTGAGCTCCTATATCAGTTACCTCAATTGCCATTGACAAAATGCAAGAATAAAAATAAAGGAGGAAGGGTTACTTTGCTGTTGGTTTGGAGGTTCAGTCCATCACAGAAGGGAAGGCATGGTGGAAGAGCTCACATCATGGCAGAGAGGAAATTGGAGGAGGGTACTATTGCTTATCTCTCCTCTGCCTTTTATTCCTTCAAGATACCAAGCCAATGGGATGATGTTACCTACATTCAGGGATGATGTTTTCTCTCAGCTAATCATCTCTAGACACATTCAGAAAAACTTAGAGGTATGACACAACTCCTCCATGATGGACACTAACTATCACAAGTCCAATTGCCCACATCATTAATTTTCCATCTAAATACATCACTTTCAATCATAATATTTCTATCTCTGGATTACTAAAGCTCCTCATATGTCTACCTCATATTCAGAGTGTATATAGTCCAGATCTATCAATCCAAATAGTTTTAAGAGTTATAACATCACTTAAAAACCAAAGTTCATAGTCCTTACCGATGCCTGTAGGCTTATCTTTTTAAAAACATGCTTTCAATAAGGATACTTAAATGCTTTAACCTCCCTTTTAGCCCACCACTCACCAGAGGTAGTGGAAAGGAAAGGTTAATAGGGCAAAGGAGGATGTGGGCCTATTTAAAAATAGGTTTTGGGGGCTGGAGAGATGGCTCAGTGGTTAAGAGCACTGACTGCTCTTCCAGAGGTCCTGAGTTCAATTCCCAGCAATCACATGATGGCTCTCAACCATCTGTAATGGGATCTGGCGCCCTCTTCTGGTGTGTCTGAAGACAGCTACAGTGTACTCATGTACATAAATAAATAAATCTTAAAAAAAATAAATAAAAATAGGTTTTGGAGCAAATTCAATCTCTGTTGTCAAAATATCAGCAGTTTAGTTCACATAAATCTGCAGCAGAAGCTTGACTTACTCACAAACACCATTTACAAACCAGCAATGGCAATTTGATCCAGAAGAAGCTGAGAGGCACTGTCAATCAGCCTGAGTTCAAGGAATGATCAAGAAGCTACCTGAGCACTACCAGAAGTTTTTGGTGGTGTATTTTTTATTTGTTTGTTTGTTTTAATGAAGTCCTGACAATGACTAGCAAAGGGTGGGAAGATGAACTAATACTACAAAACATCATCAGTGAAGACCAGCATCAGTAAAGCTCAACACTGACCAGCAAAGATTGGCAAGGTTGAACCAATACCTCTCAGCAGTGTCATCTGTCTGTTGGATGATATTTATACCTCTTTCAAAGATCTTGTTTTTTCTCAAGCATCTGCTCTAGCAAGACATCACATGCCCCCTTTCCAGGCTGCTTCCAGAAAAACACCATGTATCTGTTCTCAGCAAAACATT
>JADRCD010146787.1:18423-34926 GCA_019843815.1 Montemys delectorum | reverse complement strand
GGGGGGGGGGGGCGTCAGGAAGGCCTCCAGGGCGTAGAACCATTTAGTTCCCTTTTCACACTGTTTCTAGGGACCAGAGAGATGGTCTGAGTGAAAGCTGATGACTAGGGTGGAGAGAGAGACGCAGCCGAGTCTAAGCAAACACTGATTTTGCCCTTCTGTGCTTCCCTGCAACACACAGTCTGCAAACATCGACTTCCAAAGTCTGTTGCTACCGTTTGCTCAGTCCCACCATCAGGAGTTTGGGAGCAGAACAAGCCTGGCGAGGCCTTGCTGGGACCCATCTGTCTCCCGACGCTCCCTCTCACTGAGCATATGAAGGAAAAGGAAGGCCTAAATATCTGGGCTGCATAAGGTCTGCAATCATTTCCAAAGTTTATCTGACTTGTAGAACTCAACTCAGCTCTATTTCAGGTAGCTGGGATCCAGGCAGAACACCCCGGCACCACCCAAAGGTGTGCACCACCCAAAGGTGTGCAGCGGAGATGAGCATGAGTGATCATGAGGACTGAGTGACCCAGAGCAAGAGCATAGGGGGGCTTTTCAGAGTAGAGGCCAAAGTCAGAGTTGGGCAATGTGTTACAGAAGGAAGAGTACATGGTGGGAGGCGTCAGAGAGAAGAGTGAGGCGGAGTCAGGGACTTAAACCATAGTCAAGGGTTGGACCCTGACAGGTTTCCCTGAGTGATTGTGACCCAGCGACACTTTAGAAAGATCCTCCCCACCCCTGACTTCCTGGTAGAAGCATGTGAGGGACAAAGAGGGAGATCTTGGTCAAGGGTAGGGTTTGAATGCCGGGATATGGTTTGTAGGTAGGCATGGGAGTGTGTAGAGGGAGAAGGATAACAGCTGGAGACACCAGCTTTTGAAAAGCACGAAGTCTGAGTTCAGAGATTAGAGCTCCAGGCTGAGAAAGGCAGAGCCTAGAGATGGGGCTGCTCAAAATTTCAATGAGGATGGAGCCAGTTTACCGGACAGACGGACAGAGAAGATGTTTCGGTCTACTTGCTGGGGCTATAACATAACACTAGAGACTGGGTAATTCCTACAGAATAGGACACTTACTTGGGTATGGTGGCATATCGCAGTGCTGGGGAGGTAGAGGCAGGAAGGTCATGAGTTCAAGGTCAGAGTGGACTATATCATATGGCTTGGTTTCAACCACTCTCTAAGGGGCTGGAGAGATGGCTCAGAGGTTAAGAGCACTGACTGCTCTTCTGAAGATCATGAGTTCAAATCCCAGCAACCACCATGTGGCTCACAACCATCTGTAATGAGATTTGATGCCCTCTTCTAAGGTGTCTAAAGACAGCCACAGTGTATATACATATAATAAGTAAATAATCAAGAAAGAAAAAAAAAGTAGATGTCAACCACTCTCTAAAAGAGAGGTTTATTTAACATTTAGCTCAGTTGATCTTGGAGTCTTGGAAGCTCCAGAACATGGCATTCTGAAGCATTTCAGTGGCAAGACAGATCAGTCACTCCAGCTCAGAACCCTTTCATTAGGAAGCCATTAATGCCAACATAAAGTGCTACAACTCAATCACTTCCCAAAGCCCACCCTGAACATATCATCAACACATGAACTCAAGACTGAGACTCTTCCTTCCTTCTTTGTTTCTTTGTTTGTTTGTTTGTTTCTTTGTTTCTTTCTTTCTCTCTCTTTCTTTCCTTTTTTCTTTTGCTTTTGTTTTCTTTGTTTTGTTTTTCAAGATAGGGTTTCTCTGTGTAGCCGTGATAGTCCTGGAACTCACTCCATAGACCAGCCACCAGCCAGTTTGTTTTGTTTTTATGAGACAAGGTCTCATTATATAGCCCTGGTCATACTAGAACTTGTATATAGACTAAGCTGGCCTCAAATTCAGAGAGATTGCTAGATGTGTGGTGGCACATGCCTTTAATCCCAGCACTCAAGAGGCAGAGGCAGGTGGATCTCTGTGGGCCTGGTCTACAGAGTGAAAGAGAGAAAGAGAGTTCCAGGACAGCCAGGGATACATGGAGAAACCTGTCTTGAGAAACAAACAAAAAAAGAGATCTGTCTCTGGCTCTTGAGTACTGGGATTTGAGTTGTGTGCTACCACTCTTAAGCTTGAAATTACTTTTAAATGAAGAGCCAAAAAAAAAATACAAAAAAATTAAATTATTAAATCTTCCTCATGGGAGAGCCACGGAAATCTATGCCTGACTGACAGCAGAAGGCATCAGAGTGAATGAACTAACAGTTGGTGTGCTGAGACACTGTAGTCTATGTGGCAGCACCCTTGACATTTGGTGGTTTGTTCACCAATGGAGACTGGTGATGACCCTGGGTACCCTGGTGACCTGGGCAAGGATGTGGGACCTGCTTCTAAGATCACACAGACCTGTGGACAGGCAAGACCACGGGCACCAGGCATTGGGATCATAGCCAACTCCAGAGGAGGGTCTGGGAAATGCTACAGGGACCTGAAAGATAAAGTATAGGCGTCGCTAAGCAGAGAAGCAGAGGAGGCTGCAGACAGAATGCAGAGACACACCTGGACCAGAAAAGAGATGACAGTTGCAAAAAGTCACATGGTTGGAGCGATGTGCATGAGGGTTAACAATAGGGCATGTGGGTGTGTATGCCTGAGTGTGTGCAGGAAAGAATGACTGTGTGTGAGCATGTATGTGTGAACAGAAGCATGGGAAGAGGTTGGGTGTGAAAGATGAATACGTGTGTGTGCAGATGTGAGGCTATGTGAGCATGTATGGTTGGCTCACAGCTGTACATATGGGCATGAGCATGTTTGAATGTGTGAGCATGTGAGACGGAGTATATATGTACATATGTGTTGAGTCTGAGTGAACCCATGAGAGCATGTGTTCTCACGTATGTGATGGCAGGCTAGGGAATCTGGTGGGCGGTACGGAGTGTATAACAGTCCTGGAGCCAGAGCAGAGGACAGGAATTTAATCTCACAGCTCTCTGAATGCGGAAAGAAGACTGAGCACCCAGTCTCCAGAGACACCTGGAGAACGCCCCTCTCAGAAGACCTACAGAGATGAGACACCTCTCTTTGACATATGTTTGCCCTGAGACTAACATCTATCCAATTCAATATCAACCAATATCCTGGGTGTCCTCTGGGAACAGCCAGCACTCAGGTGTCACTCTGGTTAGTTTTGTAGGTGAAACTATTCCTGCTTGGGTACCTGATAGCCAAAGGCTCATCCAACTAAAAATATCCATCCCAGTACACCAGTTGGTCCCCAAGCCACAGCTTTCCCTTTTCCCTTGGACTCTTTGGACTAAGGCCAATAGACAAGATACTCCCCTGTGCCATCCCCACCTGCCACCTGGGACTGGGATAGAAGGTAAGAACAAGGGGTGTTTTCAAGACGTGTCTTCACACAGGAAGGTGTTGAACATAGAGGCAGGCCAGAGGTGCCACTCACGGCAGTGGCTCTCACTCAGAGAGACCAGTGTCACAGAAAGGCAAGTAGCCCCTGTGCTGGCAGACACCTGGCTTCTTGCCAAATCGAGAGAAATCACCAGCTCTGTGGGAAAGAACAAGGCCTCCTTTGGGAACCCTTTCTCTTCCCAAACAGGGAAATTCAGCCCGGCAGAAGCCACCTGGCCTCCAAGGCCAGTCTCCTGTCATCTTTGAGTTTGCTGAACACTGCTCTGTGCAAGCTTGGCCTAGGACTTGGTTGAAACACATCAAGTTTTCCCCACTGACGAATCTGTGGCGTGGCCCTGGCCCTGTGTGAAGTTTGGCTCTGGTGAGTGACAGCTGGTGGGGCTTAATCCAAGAACAAAGGACAAGTCCTCCAGAGATGATTAGAGATGATGGAAGCTGAGCTCTTGGTGGAATTTAAGTGACAGCAGAGACAGAAAAAGAGCGTTGCCCCTGGGGCTTGGACACCATAGGAAACAATTCTAAGCGGCCTGGAGGCGGAACTCAGAGAACAATGAACACATTCCCGGGAGGAATCTGCCACCTGATGTGTGCTTGTGAGGGTCAAGTGTAGCCAAGCAGTCACTGGCACAGTCTCCCACTTCACAAAACATTTCCATTTCAAAGCAGCGGAGTCCTAGTAAGACAGATTCTCTCTGGGCAACCCAAAGACCCCCATTCCCAGGTACCAAGCTGTAGGGTCCTGACCAGAAGTCAGGGCACCCATGAGTAAATGGGGATAAAATGGGCAAGCTGAAATCATGCAGACTAGGGGCCAGTGAATTCAGCCCAGCAGACTTTCCAGAAAAGGCAGGGATTGGTCCCATATAAATCCTGGGAAGAAAATGTTGGTACTGTCTAGTCACCAACCAGTAACCTAGAGTGAATGACTGATGCTGCCTATTGAGGGAGGTGGCCTGACAGAAAGGCTACCTCTCAAGTTTCTTGAAGGCCC
Source organism: Montemys delectorum (assembly GCA_019843815.1). Taxonomy (NCBI): domain Eukaryota; kingdom Metazoa; phylum Chordata; class Mammalia; order Rodentia; family Muridae; genus Montemys; species Montemys delectorum. The sequence continues at coordinate 30,550 of JADRCD010146787.1, read as the reverse complement.
TTAGACTAGGCTTGAGTCTCCAAGGTCTTGGAAAATTTCCTCAAGCAAGTGTATTCCTTTAGTCCATAATATCAGCACATCTCAAACCAAAATCCCAGCCTAAAACTTAACAAGCCTATCCTAAAACTCACAGGGAAGGAAAAGAAAGACCCAGAAGCTCGGGACACATCCCAGGGAGAATGGGGGCTTTGACTCTCCAAGAGACTGGATGGGATTAAAAGAGCGTGGGAAGTCCTGGATGGTGGGTAACCACCAGGGACCTCTCAAGGTTAGGCAGCTTCCCTCTGTAAAGCTCACATCTCTCTGAGAAGGCCCTGTCAGTGCAAGACAGGAGGCGCAGGCAAGACTGGTGTGGCTCTCACTTAAAACTCGGGTTCCAGCAGAGTGGGGTGTGTGACACACACATGTCAATGTAGCACTCAGAAAGCTAAGGCAGGAAGACTATAAGCTATAGGCCAGCCTGGGCTACAGTGAATATGGGACCCTATTTCCTGAGAGATGTACCAATCATCCTGATTTGTTCCTTATATAATTCACTCATGTACTGAAACTTTACATGGTGCTTCACGAATATGCATAATTATTGTGCTAATAAAACTTAATCTTAGAAGAATGGAAACAGTTATGGCTCCCGGTCTTCTTTTTTTTTTTTTTAAATTTTATGTGTATGAGTACACTGTAGCTGTACAGATGGCCATGAGCTATCATGTGTGTGGCTGCTGGGAATTTAACTCAGGACCCCGCTCACTCCAGCCCGCTCGCTCCCGTGTAATTCACTGTAGCTATCTTCAGACAGCTACCAGAAGAGGGCTCAGATCTCATTACGGGTGATTGTGAGCCACCATGTGTTTGCTGGGATCTGAACTCAGGACCTTCAGAAGAGCAGTCAGTGCTCTTACCCGCTGAGCCATCTCACCAGCCCAGTTCCCAGTCTTCTTGTCCACCCTCTGAGTACATGGCTCTGTGCTTACTTGCTGTCCAGTGACCTGTTCTGCTCACTTAAACTGAGCATCTTGTTGAACACACAGATATATGGCCGCACCAAGCAGCAGTGTCTGGCCACATCTGCACTGGATGGCTAGCCATTGTTACCACAGACAGATAGCAGCTGGTGGTCAACAACTGGATGACACATTTTCCCAGTGCCTGTTCTGCCTGACCAAACCAGCTCACACGGGCCTCCTCGCTAACAGGAGTTCACACAGAAGGTCATTCTAACCGAGCTGGCACTGTCTCGGGATGGCTGTGGGACTTAGTTGCACTTCGCTGGAGGCACATAAGTGAGGTTTTAAATAGTAATGCTCTTCCCTTGCTCGCCCCTAGAGATTCTGAATTAATTGCTCTGGAGTGGAGCCAAGATGTTGCTATTTTTTTAAGCAGCTTCCCAGATCACTCCCACAGATAGCCCTGTACGGACTGTTTGGTCTCCACATTTAAGAAAAATGAAGCCAGACTTGATGGTGTACACCTGCAACCCCAACATCTGGGAGGCTGAGGCAGGAGGACTGCCACAGATCCAAGGCTAGCCTGGGCTATATAACAAGACCCTGTCTTAAAACAAAAAGAAGTAATGAATTAAGGGTTTGACAGCTAGATACTTCCTGCGGGAGGGGGGGGGGGCTTTAGGCTCCATTCCTAGCATCTGGGGTAGGAGTGGGGGCAGGGGGAAACTATCTAACCTTCCATTTAATCTTTGGAGTTAGCCTTGCCGCTGGGGCTGGCAGGAGCCATCACACTATAGGGAAATCTCCCTGTACATTAACTACTGTCCGGTGCTCCGGCCTGGAGCAGTGGGCTCTGTGGGGGAAGCAGGGCTAATTGGGGACACTGGAGGCTACAAACAACTTCTTCCCTCTAGGGGGAAGCTTCAGCCAGCAGGCCCATCAGCTCCTCCCTCCTTCCATTTGCTAAGGCCCCAGGGAGCCAAAGAGCAGCAGTGTCTGCTGCCAAGAAGCACTGAAAAACACTTCTCTGGCCCCTAAAAGAAAACACTGTGCATTTCTCATGAAAGAGGACATGGAAAAACTCAGCAGGGGCTGCGGCAGTCCTGACCAGGACGTAGATCCCCTCAGCTTCACCTGGCCAGGGAGAGTTAGAGGTCAGTTCTTCTCTAGCTACTGCCATCTGAACTTGGCAGAGCCGAGGCTGAGCCTGTGGCAGCTCCAGAACAAATGTAACTCTCCTACCAACAAGCAAGCTCACGGCTACCAGCAGCAGCAAGGCTCACCTGCCTACCTCCCTCTCACACATGTGGGCAAATAGAGGTCCTAGAATGATGGCACCTGGCCACCTGGGTCAGCCTCACTGTCTTCAAGGCAGTGACTACAGTGTAGTCTAGGGACACAGAGCGTCCAGTCCTAAGCCTGGTATATAGTGATGGTCGCTTATTCTGTGCAAAACCTATACGCTAGCTAACAGGCCAAGTGAGATGACAGAGCATTAGGAAAGAATTTGGAAGTTCATGGTGGCGGTGGGGCCCTGCACAAGGAGAGAACGGAATGAGACCGGACGGCCCAGACTTCTCGAAGGCTTTCATTCTTTTGTCATGGCAAATGTGACGCCCGCTCCGAGCAGCTGCGGAGCATCTCTTCAAAGGAAAAACTCACTCATGCTCACAGGATGGCTCATCTCTCCAGGGGAAGCTGCAGAATGTGGGTCCAGAGCCATCTTTGATGTTCCCGACCTTGGAACAATGGGGGGAGGTGGCTGGATGTGCGAGGGAGGAGCCCACCTGGTCTGTGGCGCCAGCTGTCACCGTGGAGGGGCTGTTCACAAATACCAGCCTCTGGCCCCTTCCTTCAACTCTAAGAGTCCCTGGTATTTTCTCCTTGGCAACACAGTAATTTGGGGAGATGTATCCTCTGTCCTCCACCTTTTTAATGTGCCACTTGTGGAGGACAATATCAGAAGGAATGTCACTTCATGGCCTGTGTGGGACTGCCTGCCTTCGCCCAAATCCTTCTGTTGGCACGGGCACCCACATTTTATTCAGGTGAAGAGCGCTGAAAGAGGTATCAGAGTGAAATATTGTCATCCTCCCTGGCAACGCTCTGCATGCTAAAGTAAAGCCCCGGCCCTGGGAGCCACCAACCATCAAAGCTGACGGTAATCCGGGAACAATGCTCCATGACAATGTTTTTATTTTTATTCCCTGACAGGTGATAGGTGCGGCAGAGCTGGATGTATTCTGAGAAGCCCAGTGGGGGAAACTCAGCTTTGTACTTGAGCAAAGTCAAGGTCATCTGTCCATTAAAATATGTATATGTATATATATATTCATATGTATATACACAAATTCATATGCATATATAAATTCACATATATATATATACATGAAACACACATATATATGAAACCACCAACATCTCTTACTAAAGCTGCTTGGGAAAAGAAAAGTCTGCCTCCTTTCCTACAGTGACCAATAGGGATGAACAGTGTTATGCCGACTCCCAGCCAGACCTAAGGCATCCTTTTGTGTCTGTCCCTTTTTTAAGTTACCCCTTCTTCCTTAACAGAACATTATCCTGATAAGCTGATGTAGAAAGAACGTAGTGCCTACGCTAAGGCTCATCTCACACGTTAGATAAAACAGAATCCCCATCTCCCCGGAAGACAGAGAGGTCCGTGAAGTTGTCTTAAGGTCATTTGGAGCAACCCACAGCTATGAGGCAGAGACACAGGAAAGAGAGAACTTCCCAAGGAAGAACTTACTTATGAAAGGACCCTCCACCCCAAATTCCAAGGAGATGAGAGGCCCTGGGCCACCATCTGTCAGGATGCTTGCGCTGTGCTGCCCCCTGTTGGCCAGTGCCACCTCTGCAAGGAGGGATGGATCCCTGGTCAGTTTGCAGAATTCTGTACTGGAGCCTTGGCAAAAAAAAAAAATCTGAAAACAGGTGACAGTGAGAGGGTGTGTTTCTAAGAGGCAAGTAGAAATGTTTTTAAAGGGTAGGTGTTCAAAAAAGTAGAGGATAGTTTCCTCTAACTTTAAACTACAGATTTCCCCTAACCCTTAGCCACTAGATACCTTCCTGGAAATGTGCCTCCCCGTGCCTGAAACTTCAGAGAGTTTACTGCTTATAAATTAAAGTTTGAGTTAGAGGTTAAGTTCTCTAGGTTAACTAAAATAAAACAGTCAATACTATAGTAAAAGTGATGTGAATCTCAACATCTCATTGATTTTGAGACTCACCCTTCTTGTGAGGAGATGCAGGGTCTACGTGAGATGAGGTGAGGAAGGTCGGTGTGCTGACACAGCACTAGGTGACTCTGTAAGAGTCAGTTGTACACAGCATGGCCATACTGGGATGCCACTGTGATAACTGAGACAGTTAGTGTGTGGCTGCAGAGAGGGCAGTGCACACATGTGTTTACACTGGGCAAAGCGGTAGTTCATGTCCCGGGAAGGACAAGGTTTCATGGCACTGCTGAGATCGTCTGCATCTTAAAACATATGGGTTTCTGAATTCTCCCTTTAGGACTCAGATCGCAGCTGACCCTGGGTAATTCAAGTCACTGGAAAGGAAGTCACAGGTAGGGAAGATGGAGGCAATGGCGTTCTTGATTCCTTTACCTTTCTCTAATGTTACATGTCTTTGATGTTTAAGTCAGGGTAATGCTATGTAGGCCAAGAGCCTCGAAAACATGATCCTCCTGCCTCAGCCTCCTGTAAGCTGGGCTCAGGTGTATGTCACACCACCTTCCTGTCTCTGATTTTTAATTTTTTTTTTTGAAAGATTTACTGGGCATAGGACTGGAGAGATGGCTCAGTAGTTAAGAGCACGTACTGCTCTTCCAAAGGTCCTGAGTTCAAATCCCAGCAACCACATGGTGGCCCACAAACCATCTGTAATGAGATCTGATTCCGGGGTGTCTGAAGACAGCTACTGTGTACTTTATATAATAAATAAATAAATCTTTTAAAATAAAGATTTACTGGGCAGAAAGAGACAGGAATGGTACCAGCGCTCATAGCAGCACTTGGGGCCAGTGGCTCCCCTTGTTCCCCGTAAAGGCCCTGTAAAGCCCTGTTAACATTTGATGGGTAAATGTGGCCTTAGGTTTGGGGAAGATGGAATAACTAATTGACATCTCACAGGGAAAGAGAGTTGCCTAGATGAGCCACCCTTTCTGTTAGCCTGGCCTTTGTTTTGAGGCCTTTACTAATCAGCACCTACAGAGCGCAGACCACAGTTTGTCAGAGCCCGAGATCACCCTGAATGCCTGGGCCATGACTGGGCCGGTGGGGTTAACCTTATCTACTCATTAGCATAGTAACTGTAGACCATACGAACTGCATAGAGAGTAGAAGTTTCTCCATGCCCTGAGACGATGCTACATGCCTATGGGCAGATGCTCATGTGACTCCTTGATCCCTTACTAAAGGTATATCTTCAAACATCTTGGTGGTCACGTGTCTGTTTTAAAGTCACCTGTCTTCCCTAACCTTCGCTCTCAGTACTGCTCCATTAAGATGTTCGAAGAGGTGGCAAGGCCACCCCCAGGAGGCTAGCACAAGGCAGCCAGGGTGTCCAGGACAGGGTGGCCTATAAAAAGAGTCATCACAACCCAGGTGCTGGCTGAAGTAAATGGAATTTCTTTGAGTGGAGAACTTGAAGGCAGAACTTTGAATTTGGAAGTTACCTTGGAAAGATGGAAAGTCAAGGGCGTATGAACCCACCTCAGGAGGCTTCCAGAGACGCATGCGCACCAAAGAATGCTTGCAAGGGGTTAGGGGTCTCCTCAGTAGCTGCCCATAGGCCTGTGGCACATTTACTTATAGTTGGTCACCAAGAGCCAACCAATTTTGTTTGTTGTGAAATAAATTTAGATGTAGGCTCTTAGAGGAGGAAAGGGTATATAAAAAAGTAACAATGCCTTAAAATAAGCTATTTTGCATTATTCATATCCTAGAGAAAATATATTTTTAGCCTACTACTAGAAGAATAAACAAGCTAAAACGGCTTAGAGTACTGGCAGGTGTTTATCTTTGGGGCGGCACCATACAAGCTGGTGTGTCTTTAAACAGTAATAACCTCCAGGGTCCCCGCAGTACATTTCTGAATATATTCATTTGCTGTTTGGAAAATGTTCCCGAGCAATCAAGTTGATTTATTTTTGGCATTTTTGTTTTTGAGGCAAAGGAGAAACAAGCATATTATGCCACAAGGTAAATGAGAAAATATTTTTATGTTCTGGGAGATGAACGTTGCTTTCCTAATAACATAACTGGACCTGGATGGAGGAAGCCAGAGGCACCCAATATCCCAGGTCTACTATTTTGAGTCTTTCGCCTGGCGACAATCTCTTACAGTAGAAGCTGTGATGTCATCAGAGTTCAGCCAACCATGGATCCACAGGCCTCTAAGAGCCCCACCTCACTGTCTACAGGAGCCCTTCTGTACCAGGGGACCCCCCAGTCCCTTCAGACTGAGGCTCTGACTGCATTTCTGCAGCTTCTGCCTTTTCCTCATGCTTGGGAGATTTCCCTTCTCTCTATTAACAAAGACAGCGTCTTCAGTAGGCACAGTAGCACGGTCTGCAGTCCCGGAGACTCGGAAAGCTGAGGCAGGAGGATCACTTAAACTCAGGAGTTTCAGATCAGCCTGAGCAGGCGTGGACACATTAGCCTTTAGTTCCAGTGTTCTATGCGTTCCAGACCAGATGGGACTATTGAGACCCTGACTCAAAGGAAGAAAGGAAGGGAGGGAGGGAGGGAGGGAGGGAGGGAGGGAGGGAAGGAGGGAAGGAGGGAGGGAATTATAATGTATGTGTTATGTCAATTTCTCTCTCTCTCTCTCTTTCTCTCGACAGGGTTTCTCTGTGTAGCCCTGGTTGTCCTGGAACTCACTCTGTAGACCAGGCTGGCCTCAAACTCAGAAATCCTCCCGCCTCTGCCTCCTAAGTGCTGGGATTAAAGGTGAGTGCCACCACCACCTGGCAAAATGTGTATCCCAGCTGGTCTCGAACTCCAGATCCTCCTGCCTACTGAAGGAGGCATCCTTCAGCAAATTCCCACCGGCCTGTGCCACCAGTACTGGCTCAATTTCTCTTTCAACACAAATGTGGCACATGTTAATCATAACTTTTCATTTCACGGATGGTGACTGATCTCCTTAAGTGATCTGAAAGCGACCTCCTTCTTCATAGCTGTTTTATGCAACTCCCTGTCTACTGGTGGGCATCGTGATGCCTTCCACTATTGCCTTACAGCAATGACTAATGTCCTTTCTCACCAGTCATTTGGTGTGTGGACACCTGGGTTTGCAGGAAAAATACAGGTAAGTCAATTCATTGGGTCAAAGTGACCTGATACTGAGCCAGGCATAGGTGCACACCTGCAACCTCGGGAGGTGGAGGCTGGAGATCATGAGCCCAGAGCACGAAGCCAGCATGGATAACAACAAGATCCCTTCTCAAGACATATTTTTGATAATTACAGTCCCTGTTTCCTCCTTCCCAAGTCATCCCAATTCACACCCCTCGGCTGCGCCAGGATGTCGGCTTCCTTCTTCCCCCGCCTGTCAAAGCAGCTCCTTGATGGCTGTACAGAACAGTTTCTCGCTGTTGGTTTCCATGTGTTTTGCTCCCTTGACTGTAGTAATCAACTCTTCACTGAGGGAGAGTCAGATCCTGTGATCTTCCTTCCCTGCATGTGCCCTGACCTTGGACCACCTTCCCATGATGTCACTGGCTTTTTTGGTTTGTGGGAGCTCATTGGGAAAGGAGCCCTACGCGACACAGGTTGCAAATATTTCTCCCCCAAGCTTACCCTGAATTCTTCTATTTCGACAATACAACACAGCATGTAATTATGTAACCACATTTCTTGGTCTTATCTTTTATGGTGTCTGGGGCTGTGAGCTACTAAACAATCCTCCTCCACACTAAGATTATAAATAAATCGTGTTTTTCTTCCTCTTTGTGGCCTTATTTTTCACACTTAAATCTTTGAATCATCTGGAATTTGTTGTCACCCAGGAGTGAGATCCAACCATATTTTCTTCCAGCTGGAGACCCAGCTGTCCTAAAACCATGATCCCCATTCCTCACACACAACAGCCAGCCAAGAGCTCAGTGCCTGCTTTTAACCCTGAATTCCACCTACAGTGATCTTTCCAGTGCTGTGGTATTTCTGACCCTACATCTGTTTTCCTACTCGTCTTCTTGAGCATTCTACTTTGCCTATAGGGATGTGACCATCAGGCCTCCATCCCCATAGGAGATGGCTCTGGGACTCTAGAAGAAAAGCAAGTTCCCCAGACGCTCAGGTACCATACATGCAAGGCTGTAGAATATGCGTAGAACCTACCCATCCTCTCTTGTAGACTTCAGCCATCTCTACATGGCCTGCAATGACCTAACACAGCCATGCTCTGTACGCTGCTGCACCACTGTGTAGGGAGTCATGATGGGAGAGACTGCACATTGTGCCATGCAAGCTTTCTCATATATTCTTAAAATGCAGTTGGTTGGCTCTGTGGATGCACAATCTGCATTTCAGAGGAAGGTTGAGTGTACCACCTCTGCAGCTGGTACCACTCCTGTACCTGAGCTGGCGAGATTTCGGCAGCCCTCTCATAGATGAGCCTCTACTTCCTGGAATGCATGTTTCTACCCGCCTTAACTCAGGAGGTGAGTGACAATGGAGGAAGTGTGTGTGGGGGGGGAGAGCGGGGAGGAAAGGGCCAGCTTCAACAGCAGCTGCAATAATGGCCCTGCATGGTCCCCTGAAGCCTAGCTCCCTTCTAATCAGTGTAGGCTACCCGGCCCCCATGTTCTCACAGGGCAGATGGGAATGATAACTCACCACTTCGATGAAGACTGTGCATGAGATGAACAAGGGGCCTGAAGCTATCTGATCTGCCGGTGACAGATGGGAACAGCCCCTCCAGATCCAGTCACCCCCAAGTATGGGGCTCACCTACCACTTCCGTCCCTGTCCCTTTCCTGCTTTCAGAAGTGGCCATGGAAGAAACAAGTGTCAGAAACAAGTTCCTGCAGCAGGACCAGCTTAACTTCCCATGTAGGATGCTGAGTGGAGGATCTCTAGCGGCCACCCCCCCCCACCCCGTCTCTCTTTCTGTCTCTTCTCTTTCATCCTTGTCACCTGTCCCTCTCAAAGGCAGTAAGACTCAACAAGCTCCAGACTTAACTCCACCTTCAAACATCTATACAGACTATGCTCTACAACCTTGGCCAGAAGCCCAGCAGTGGTGGCACATGCCTTTAATCCCAGCACTTGGGAGGCAGAGGCAGGCGGATCTCTGAGTTCGAGGCCAGCCTGGTCTACAGAGTTAGTTCTAGGACAGCCAGGGATACACAGAGAAACCCTGTCTGGAAAAACCAAACCAAACAAACCAACCAACCAACCTTAGCCAGAACCATAGGAGACATGCCTATAGAGAAATGAGACTTGCTGTGTGTTACCTGTGTGTGTTTTGGCCTGGAAAGGCCCCTTTAAGCCAGCCTCAACTCCAACACTGTTCCCTGAATAGAGTTAGGATTTGTTACAGAGGGCCCCCACATGGGCCCACTTCCATGTGGGTGGAGCTGTGAGAAGGTATGTGCCACAGGTGGACTCCGCCTAGAGAGCAGCCAAGTCAAGAGCTGGGTAACTGGGGGAGAGGATGCTGCTCCAGGGAACTGACAAAACTGACTCAAGCCTTGACCCAGGACATAGTTCACACCCCTGTTGCTCCCGCCTTCCTGCCACTCAGCTGGCCCTTCCTTTTCAGTAGCCTTGTTCCGGATCCAGTCTCTTTTCACAGCTGCTGCCTCAGCTGAGGCCCTCACTGTCTCCTGGAAGCGCTGCATCCCTGACCTGCTACAGTTTGTATCTTAAGTGCTCCCCCCACCCCCAAAACCCCCACCCCCCATGGCAAAGGTTTGCTCCTCAAGGTGCTGCTATTGGAAGGTTGTGGAGCCTTTGAAGGTGGGGCCCAGCTGGAGGCCTTTGATCATGGAGGAGACTGTGGTACTCTGACCACCTCCTTTTTCTCTCGCTTTGCTTCTTAGGAATGAGGTTTTGCCCTGCTCCATGCCCTGCTCCATGCCCTCCTCCTGAAGCACTGCCACCGGGCACCCCACTAGGAAGCCTAGAAGCTCTGCCTGGTCATGGACTGGCACCTTCATTATCTCAGCTGCTTGTTTTTATACGTATTTCCTTACTTATTTTGTGTATCAGGTGGAGGTCAGAAGACACTGGGGTCTATTCTCTCTTTCTAGTGTGTGGGTTCTGGGACTCAAACTTAGGTCTAACTTAGGCTTGCCAGCAAGCACCTTTATTTGATGAGTCCACCTGTCGGCCCAGATGTTTGTTACAGCAATGGCCAACTGACTAATCACATCTTCTCTGGAACACAAGAGTGGATCAATCACCACATGGTTTTAGAAACATGTAATTCCAGCACTCGGGAGGATCTCTGAGAGTTCAAGACCAGCTTGGTCTACATAGAGAGTTCTAAGACAGCCAGGGCTACATAAAGAGACTCTGACTCAAAACAACAAACAAGCAAACAAAGAAACAAACAATATGCTACTGGGGTGGGACACAGCTCGGTGGTGGGACACTTCCTAGCAAATCCGAGGACCTCGGTTCCATCTCCAGCAGGACAAGACAAACAACCACAGAGTCTCTCTGGTAGCTCTCTGTAGACACCACATTCTTCCTCTCCTCTGCCCACAACTGTCCTTCCCGAGAGTCCACCCCCATCCTGGAAAGGCTCTCACCTAAGGTGCCTATCTTTCTCCTCTGCGGGGGCGTGTGAGGGCTTCCTCATTGGTGCTTCTTAGGCCTTCTGTCACGGGCATCTGCACAGGTCACTATGGTCTGCACTGTGGTCTGCACATCCCCAGGCTTCCCTTGGGCATGCTCTTCTTTTGACACAACCCCTGGATTAGGTCATCCTCAGAATCTTGCCCATTCTCCACACGGTTTGTACGTCACTTCCACCTTCAAAAGGATGTTCTTTTCCTTCCTCCATTTCAAGCTACATCACGCTGGGAGCTTTGGTTCTCACCTGAGGTTCTGCCCCCATATTAGTTTCCCCAGACACTCTCTCAGAGGGTGTGTCTCCTAGCTCTCAGCCCCCCCAGCACTTCTAGATTACACTCCTACAGGCCTCCTGTAAAAAAGGGTCATGTGGCTTGGCTCCTCATGGTGTATCTGGCAAAGAGTAGGTATTTATTGCATAACAAATACAGAAGCAGCATTTCTTCAAAGAACTTGACAGACCTTTGTAGAAACCAATCGCTCCCAATTTAGTTATCCCATCTGCCTCCCCTGGCTCCTCCCTGAGCTCTAAGACCGGTAGTCACCGGCCTCACCTGGCCTGCCTCCCGTGGCTCAGCCCAGCAGCTCCACCTGGCCCCACCCATCACCTCCTATCGCTCCTCAGACCCCGTCCCTCAGGCGCCACGCCATCGTATTAGCACCACCCGAGTGTCCTGCCACTCCCCTCCGGCTCCAACCGACCCCACCCCATCCTGTAGTTCCACTCGATCCCCCTCTCAGGATTCCTTCCTTCCAGTACCGCTCATCTCTACTGCAGGCTTGGCCCCTGTGGCGGGCCCCGCCCCTCGGCCCCGCCCCTCCCAGCGGACCCCACCCTACCCCACCCACCCGTCCTGCAGGCCCCGCCCATCCCACATGTCCCGCCCCGCCCCTCCCCGCGGACTCCACCCGCCCCGCCCCCCTGTTCCGCAGACCCCGCCCCTCCCCGCGGACTTCACCCCGCCCCGCCCCTCGGGCCCGCTCACCTGTACGCCCAGGGCGACACGCTGCGCAGGTTGGTGGGCGGCCGGAAGCGGCGGTCGGCGGGCCTGCCCCCGGCCGGGCAGCTGGCATTGCGCGCCTGCTCGCGCGGCCCGAGCTGCAGCGTGTGGTGGAAGGCGCTGAGCACGCCGGCCGCCAGCCGCCCGTACAGCTGCTCCAGGAGCTCCTCCGGCCGGTCCGCGCAGTCCCGCGGCCGCGCCGGGCGCCTCCCGGTCCTCAGCGCGCCCGCCGTGCGGCCCGGCGCCAGCGCCAGCAGGAAGCCGACCGCGAGCATCCAGACCTGCGGGACAGGCCGCGCTCAGCGTCGCAGGACCCGCCCGGCGCTCCGCACACCGTGAGGCCCTCCCCGAG
>JADRCD010146787.1:0-15162 GCA_019843815.1 Montemys delectorum | reverse complement strand
TCATGGTGTTCTATGTTCATAGGTTCTGTCATGGTGTTCCATGTTCACAGGTTCTGTCATGGTGTTCCATGTTTATAGGTTCTGTCATAGTGTTCCATGTTTATAGGTTCTGTCATAGTGTTCCATGTTCATAGGTTCTGTCATAGTGTTCTATGTTCATAGGTTCTGTCATAGTGTTCCATGTTTATAGGTTCTGTCATAGTGTTCTATGTTCAATGTTCTGTCATAGTGTTCTGTGTTCATAGATTCTGTCATAGTGTTCTATTGCTGTGAAGAGATACAATGACCACAGCATTTAATTGGGGCTGGCTTACTGTTCAGAAGTTTAGTCCATTATCATCATGGCGGTCGGCATGGTGGCACACAGGCAGACATGGTGCTGAAGAAGGAGTTGAGAGTTCTATATCCAGATCCACAGGTAGCAGAAAGGGAAAGATTCTGGACTTGGAATGGGCCTTTTGAAACCTCCAGGCCCACCTCTAGTGACACACTTCATCCAGCGCAGACAGACTTCCTAACCCTTTCACACAATGCCATTCATTCTCTAGTGATTCAGACGTGTGAGCCTATGGGACTGTTCCCATTCAGTCCACCACAAGTACCAGCACAGGCTCAAAGAATAGGAGTGTCTTAGGGTTTCTCTGCTGTGAACAGACACCATGACCAAGGCATTCCTCCCCCACTTTTTAAAAAAAGATTTCTTTATTATATGTAAGTACATTGTTGCTGTCTTTAGATACACTAGAAGAGGGCATCAGATCTCATTAAGGATGGTTGTGAGCCACCATGTGGTTGCTGGGATTTGAACTCAGGACCTTTGGAAGGGCCGTCGGTGCTCTTAACTACTGAGCCATCTCTCCAGCCCTCAAGGCAACTCTTATAAGGACAACATTTAATTGGGGTTGGCTTACAGGTTCAGAGGTTCAGTCCATTATCAAGGTGGGAGCATGGAAGCATCCAGGCAGGCATTGTGCAGGCAGAGTTGAGAGTTCTACATCTTCATCTGAAGACTGCTAGTGGAAGACTGGCTTCTTCAGTCTAGGATGAGGGCCTTAAAGCCCACACTCATAGTGACACACCTACTCCAGTAGGGCCACACCTCCTAATAGTGCCACTCCCTGGACAGAGCATATATATACAAACCAGCACAAGGATCAAGTAACCAGAGACCAAGTAACTAGTGAGGCCCTAAGCTCAGATAAACCTTACCCACTCAGGCATTTTGTCACAGTAGTGAAAACTAATTATATTAGTTGTTGTTCTCATCACTGATGAAATACATGGAAACAGCAGCTTTAGGGGAGACATTTATTTTTGGCTCAGATTGAGAGAACACAGTCAGTGGCAAGAAAAGCATGGTGGCAGGAAGTTCTGGGATGCAGGAGTGTAGCAGGCAGCAGCCCACTCCCAGTCAGTAGATGGGAGACAACCAGCCTGACGCCTACAAGGTACCGCCCCAAAACATCACCAGCTGGGGACTGGATGTTCAGACACATGAGCCAGTGGGGACATGTCACATTCAGACAACACTAACAGTTCAATACAAATATCATATCACATTTCCTACCTTTCTCCCTTCTCCTAGGTCACAATCACTAACTTAGATCTATTCTCATCAAATCTCTCATTTTCTTTTGTAGACACATAGGTGAGCCACCGCCACCACTACCTCCACCTCCACCACTTCCACCTCTACCACCACCTCCACCATCACCATCACCACCACCACCACCACCACCACCACCACCACCACCACCACCACCTCCACCTCCACCATCACCACCACCACCACCACCTCCATCACCACCACCTCCACCTCCACCACCACCTCCACGATCACTACCTCCACCACCACCACCACCCCCACCTCCACAACCACCACCTCCACCTCCACCATCACCACCTCCTCCACCACCACCACCTCCACTCCACCTCCACCACCACTCCACCTCCACCACTACCACCTCCTCCACCTCTACCACCACCTCCACCATCACCACCACCACCACCACCTCTACCACAACCTCCACTGCACTCAAGCTTGTACACTCTGTCTTCCATGATGTATCTTTGGAACCTTATGACCCCAGGGGTTAAAGCCCTGGGCTTGTCTCTGCTCTGACAGCAAAGTGTTGTGGCTTGTCTTTGTTCTCTGGTTATTAAAGTCCTACTTCCTGTTGCTCAGTGTATTCCCACTTGGGACCTGTCCTCAACACCTCATTGAAATGACTTTGATAAGGTCACAAGATGATATAATAATAATATACAACATATAATTATTGGCAAAGTTAAAATCTTTCTGAGATTTTCTTTGTAAAAGCTTGACTGCACCTCTATACCTTTGGTTGGATTAAGCTTTCCCTGCTTTTTTCTGTTTCAATCTATCTATATTGTGTGTGTGTGTGTGTGTGTATTTTAAAATTTTTTGAGAATTTCATATATCTATATCACCTTCCCCTCCAACTCATGTCTGCCTCTCAAATTCATGATCTTTTTATTATTATGTATATATGTGTTGTATATATACACACACCCACACATATGTATATAAGCCACTGAGTCCATTTAACTTTTTTTATATGAGTATGTCCAACCAGGGCTGACAACTGGGATTGGACACTTATTGAGGGGTTCATCCCTGGAAGAGACTGATTCTCTGACAGGTACTGACCACCTATAGCTCTTTTTCTAGAGGTGGGATCCTGTGGAATTGTCTCTGTTCACATTGTCATGTCAACTGGTGATACTGTTATGCTCATCTTTTTCAGGTGGCCATATTGTTGAGAGCTCATGTGTGCAGTTTCTCCATCATATATAGAAGACACTGTCTCACAGCACATGTCCTGGTCTTCTAGCTCTTACAATCTTTCTGCCTCCTCTTTCATGATTTTTCCTGAATGTTAGGTGTAGGGATTGTATTGGGGATATATTAGTTGGGGTTGGGTACCTCATAATACCCTCATTTTAAAACATTTTTGGGTAAGGTGACATTTGCTTACAGTCTTAGCTACTCAGGAGGCTGAGGCAAGAGGATCCTTTGAGCTCACAAGTTCAAGACCAACTCTCCTGGACAAGAGGTGGAGCAGCCAATTCTTTAGACTATCTAGAGCCTCTCAGACATGTCTAAAGAAACAGAAGCCGTCCTGCCCCAGCCTCATACCCAAAGCAAGGAATGGGCCAGCCTGTTTTGAAACACCGCTGCATTCACCAATGGGAACCATGAAAGTGAGCAAAATTACAGGTTTGTGTTTGCTCTAATTGTTTTTCTTGCGCTGCCTTAACAATAGAACCATCTTAATAACAAGACAAAATCCCAAAGACTCCAAAGAAAACCGTCTAAAGTCTAGGCAATGCTGCTGAATAAAGATCATATTTATCTTAATCATTACTAAGCCATGAACTATATATAGTAAGCTCACTGGTTCACTGTGGGTCAGTAAGGACGTCATTAGCCTAAGGCATAGCTTCATAGTCTTTATTCCATTTTAAAAAAATGACAGCACAGATCCATCCTCAGAGAACAGAATACACTTTTAAAGTTTCAACAGTGTACAAAATTAAAGTTTGGACATTTGATCCAGGTTTAACATGGGCATTACCTTAGAAGGCAGTTTCTTTCCTTTGGTAAATGACTTATTTGGCCAGAGAGAGCACAATTGGAAAAGTGCTTGCCTTGCAAGCTGGAGGACCTGAGTTCAAGCCCTAGAGCCCATTTAAAGAAAGCTGGATGTGGTGGCGAGTGCTCACAAATCTCAGCAGCAAGGAAGCAGAGGCAAGCAGGTCTGTGGGGTTGCCAGCCAACCAGCCCTGCCTAGAGGGCAAGTTCCAGGCCAGAGGAACACACACACACACACACACACACACACACACACACACACACAGCATATTAGAGTTTATATTATTCTGGGAGCAAGTCATCTCCTAACTCTTCATCAGCAAAATCATCCTCGTCCATTCTTTTCTTGGCTGCAGTTTTTGGTCTTTCTATCTGAGGGCCCAGTGGATCCACATAGGAGGCATCTAGGTTTCAAAAGAGATCATACCATTAGAGCAGCAGAGAAAACAAGAGACTTGAGAGTAACGTAGACAGTGCAAACCCAATGGCTCAGAGTGAACAGAAATGCTCTTCCAAGGCTGTCACATTCTCAGCAATTCCCCGGGACACACTTGCCACCTCCCGGTCGGCCTTCCTTAGACCAGCTGTGCTGGAGGAGCTGTCGGGAGCTGGGTGGGGGCCAGCACTTGCCTATTTCTTTGTTACCGCTACTTTCATAAGGTTCATCTGTCCCAGGCAAAGCTCTGAGCTTGGCACTCAGTCGTTCACTTTTACTACTGGCACTATTGTTCTGGCCACTGTCTGAAAACAAAAATAAAAATGCATTTGTTGAATATTCCGAGGAATCATAACACCACATTTCTTACATATGCACTTTTTTTTTCTTGTGACAGTGATTCTTAAAAACATTTTTAAGATTTATTTAATTTATGCATATGAATGTTTTGCTGTACAAAACTTTTGTATGTATGTGCACTGTATGAACATCTGATGCCTGTGAAGTATCCGCTCCCATGGAACTGGAGTTACAGATGTTGGTGAACCACTACGTGGGTACTGGGAATTGAACCTGGGTTTTTCACACCTGAACCATCTTTCAGCCTCCATGATAGAGTGATCTTTTCAATACTTAGGTCTATTCACTAAACTAAATCAGGTTAAGGCCTACCTATATACACTTCCACCATATGCTTTCTTCAAGTAAAAATCCCCAAGAGAGGCAGGCAAAGAATATGCTTCCTCAAGAGGCAGGAGAAGAACTTGGGCTATGCACACATCCACCTCTCAACAATGCACCTAGCAACCTGCCAGCAACCTAGGACCCTAACCTGCATAGAGCTGTGTATATACCTGCTTTAAACAAGAATGGTAAGTTACTCTCCTGAGCAACCCTGTGATATCCTTGGCTTCTATTGAACATATCCTAGAATACCATATGGGACCTATAGGCAATGGGCCAATCCACCTTAGACTGATTTTGGGTACATGTGCAATTAAGCAAACTATGTCCTCAAAGTGAACTTTTAAAGATCCTTATGCCTGTGCATAATTGGGGCAAACGTGATTAAAATCAGATGCATTATGGGAAGGGACATGCACAGTAAGCAAGGGCTTATGTAACTGAAACCTGCCATTCAAAAGAGAGAGCCACCTAAACTGTGCCCATACTAACCAAGCTCCCTGTCCAGTTGAACTGCAGGCTAGGAAGCTCTAGAAGTGCAGCTGGAGCCCAGACCCCAGCTGGCTGGCCTGCTGGGAGTCTCACAGTGCTTAGCTCAGTTGTTTTGTGTCTTTGCTTGATAAAAATTCCTTGCTACTCTGCAATCTACATGGGCTTTTATTTCTTAGAGGCCAAGAACCTGGAAACACTTAACTAGACCCTGCCCACTGATAACTATCAGTGTTAAGAATGAAAATTATTTACAGTGGTTGATAAACTCAAGGCAGGGAAAAAAACTAAACAGAACACACAAGATAATGTCATTCATTTTTGTTAATTTTCTATATGGTTAGAAGAAGAGTGAGGTTTTAAAGTCAGATCCAAACAACGATCTGCCCAGACTGTGTGTGTGTCACACTGGCTTACGTAACCACATGCATGGCCTCCTTGCCCTGCACTGGGCTGCTTGCAGCATTGCGAGGGCTACAGCCTAAAGCTCTCAGCACAAGAGGAAAGGACACACCCCTACTCTGTGCACCTGACAGCCCCAGGGTGTCTTTTATCTTGAATATTTCCATGAAGTCACACCCATAAATATTTTAAACATCCAATAACATTCTTTGCATTTTTCTCATTTTATGGATCTCTGGGCACTTCTTAGTTTACATTACGACTGCACTCTGGCAGCACCTCTGTAAGTTGTTATGTCCAAATCTTAGGGTTCCTGAAGGCAAAATCCTCTGTAAAAAGATAGCTAGGAATCCTGGTAGAAGACCCTGTCCTGGGCAGGTAGCAGGGGCATGAAGTAACTGCTATAGGGGACTCAGTATACTAAATATGTGTGTAACAGTGTATGTATGTAGATATGCATGAAGACACGTGTACTTGTATGGAGGTCATTCTTCATCAGGTGCCTTGAACCTTGCTCTTTAGAAACAAAGTCTTCGGGCTGGAGAGATGGCTCAGTGGTTAAGAGCACTGACTGCTCTTCTGAGTTCAAATCCCAGCAACCACATGGTGGCTCTGTAGTGAGATCTGACGCCCTCTTCTGGAGTGTCTGAAGACAGCTACAGTGTACTTACATATAATAAATACATAAATCTTAAAAAAAAAAAAAAGAAAGAAAGTCTTTTACACTTGATCTTAGCCAAAAGGCCGAGAAGCGATGAAACAAAGTCTTTTATTGGCCTGGGAGTCACTGATTAAAATAGGCTGTCTTACTGGCCAAGCTGCAGGGACCCTTCTGTGTCTACCTCCCAGCACTGAGAGCACAAGCAGTACTACTACACACAGCTCTTTATATGGGTTCTGGGGATCAAGTCTGGGTCCTCCTGTGTTTGCATGGTAGGTACTTTACAGATTGAGCTATTCTCTCTCCAGCTGTGATTATCTTTTTAAAAAAATAACTTCTATTAAGGACATGGACACTTGATTTTATTATTTTATGTGTATAGGTGTTTTGCCTGAATGTATATCTGTGTACCACCTACATGCCTGGTGCCTACAGAGAGACCAGAAGAGGGAATTGGGTCTCCTGGAACTAGAGTTACAAATGGTTAAGCACTGCCGTGTCAGTGCTAGGAATTAAATCTAGGTCCTCTGCAAGAGCTGCCAGTGCTCTTAACTGCTGAGCCATCTCTCTGGCCCCAAGAACACAGACATTTAAAAGGTCTTGGTGAACATCATCATCATTCTCGTCGGGATAGAGCACTTGAGATCCCAGCAGGGGCATTTAGTTTATGAAGACTTCCCATCTTGAGGGCACAGTGGTGTACAGCTATAATCCCAGCACTGGTGAGGCAGAGGCTGGAGGGTTGCTGAAACTCTGAACCTCGTTTGGGCTACGAAACAAGTTCCAGGATAGGCAGGGCATGCACACAGGGAGACACCATCTCAAGAAAACAAAACAGGGGCTGGTGAGATGGCTCAGAAGGTAAGAGCACTGACTGCTCTTCCAAAGGTCATGAGTTCAAATCCCAGCAACCACATGGTGGCTCACAACCACCCTTAATGAGATCTGATGCCCTCTTCTGGTGTGTCTGAAGACAGCTACAGTGTAGCCAGAGTGAGCACAGTCTACCGGGAGGGAGCAGGGTTGACCGGAGCAAGTAGATCTAAAGTCAATCCCCAACAACCAGATGAAGGTTCACAACTATCTGTACAGCTACAGTGTATACTCATATACATAAAAATAAATAAATCTTTAAAAAAAAAAAGAAAAGAAAACACACCCACTCAAATTCAGAAACAAAACAAAACTCTTGCCCGTCTAGCTTACTGCAGCTTGCCACCCTTGGGGTACATTTTTTAAGACCATGCTAATTTAAGAGTTAGCTGGCCTGTCTTTGGTGTCCAGTGAGCCTGTGCATTTTATTTCAGTGTACACAAAGATAGTGTCTATCTTCCTTCCCTGTGGGTGCTGCTTCTGACTGGACTGAAATGGCTCTCATTAGGGATACCCTGGCCCTTCTAAAGTCAGGGACCAGCTGAACAGTAGATACCTGATGATTCTTCAGCTTGCCTTTCTCTCAAGCTAAAAAGCCCTTCAATGTCAAGTACCAGCTTCTTAATTTAGAAAAAAAATGTACTTCCTAAAACAAAGCTCTTCTATGAAAATAAAAGTGCCCATTCCTCAGAATGTGTCATGAATATAGTGGCTATAATGCATTTAAATTTGTTCTTCGAGGACTCCTTTTTGTAAGCTATAACTCTGACTTCCTAATTGTCAGACATTTAAAAAGCGACTCTTGGCCTTCTTCCATCCCCGAGGTAATACTGACATAAACTAACTGGGAGGGTAGAGTGGTGTTGGAGTGTGGGGAGTGTCTGCCTCTGGAACGCCGATGCAAATGGACACTTACACAGACACACCTGCGCCTTCCCTGTTGCTCTAAACATCCCAAGCACAGGCAGCTGACACGGGAGACCAGGAAGGCTGACCTGGCAGCTGCCGTCACCTGCACCACTCACAAGGCGTGAGGGCGCCTATGTAGGGACTCAGAGAAGAGGTGAGCAGAAGAAACAAGGTTAGGAGAGTTCTAATATCATACTTTGAATCTTAAATACCTGACATAGAAATCAGATCTTGGCGGGAAAGGCAGAAGGACAGTGACATTTACTGAGTACCTGCTGTGGTTTCGGAACTTGATACTTATTTGTTGGTAGAGAGGTTCACTGGGGCATGGTGGTACACACCTGAAACCCCAGCACTTTGGAGGCTGAGGCAGGAGGAATCTCCCTCCCCACCCCCTCTCTTTCTCTCTCTTCCCCCCCCCCCCCTCTCTCTCTCTCTCTCCTTTCTTAATTTCTCCCCCTGAGACAAAGTTTCTCTGTGTAGCCCTGACTGACCTTGAACTTGCTATGTACACCCCCTGGTCTACTCATGCTATCTGCCTGCTTCTACTTCCCAATGCTGGGACTAAAGGCATCTGCCACCACACTTGGCTCAGCAAGATCTATTTCAAAACAATGAGAAAAACAAAAAGAAAGGAAAAACAAAGAGATAACTGGTAAAGTAAGTTTGTGTGTTTTGGGACAATGGTGGCACAGCCTTTAATCCTAGCACATAGGAGACAGAGGCAGGTGGATCTCTGTGAGTTCAAGGCCAGCCTGGTCTATGTAAGCTCTCTTCTTCCTCTTGGCAACCCCGTGAAAGTGGATCCTATTTTCAGTCTCATGTTACTGATAGGGAACCAGGACAAAAGTGCTTAGTGACTTGCTCAGGCTAACTTACCATATGGTTTGACAAAGGCGCTCATAGTGAGTTCAGGGACTGAGAACTAACCATAGTGATCTTAAACTCAGGACAAGCTAAGGCCAGAGGAAGGGCATATGTTCTACTGAAGACACAGAAGTGGACCACAAGACCACAACGTTGTTAAGGGAGATGCTTCTGAAGGTTTAGGAGAGGGTCATGGACACAGAATCTCACAGCTCAGGATGTGTATTTGCCAAGGCCACTGGAAACCAGCACTTTGATAGCAAGGAAAACTCCTAGGTACTACCTGTCACTACCATCATGGAAAGCTTAGCCTGAGCAGGGCCTGACATACTACAGGCCTGAGCAGGGCTTACATACTATAGGCCTGAGTCTTTTCATACATATAACAAGCTAAGAAAGGGTTACATAGCTTTCAGTGATTGGGGAAAGGCAAAGAAGAATGTTTTGGAACATTTCAATAACATGGCCTTCAAATCCTTATGTCTAATAATTTAGTCTGATGCCCATTCACTGGTACAATGTGTATAGATGCTTTATCCTTTAAGCCTAGATTATCCATGGTCTGGCTTGGCTTACAGAATTACTAAACTAAGTGGAACGCCCTGCCGAGCAGCTAACAATGGGCCCTAACATGTGTACAGTTCTTCTAGATCCTGACACCGAGGGACTTCAGCATGGTGGGTCCCTGTGTCCTCTAATGCTTATCACTAAGAAGGCTACATTCGGCAAAGTGGTCAGACACTAGGGTGTCCAACAATACCAGTAACTTCATCTCTGGAGTGAAGGGCTGCTTAAGGTGAGCTCGGCAGGAGCCATGTTCAGACAGGACAGTCCCCAGCCTGGCCCTCAGGGCTGGCTTCTCCACAGCAGTGGCCTACTCCCTCCCTCCAGGTGACTCGGGTGCCAGGTGTAATACCTCCTTGGTATGATTGTAGTGACCACTCCAGGACACAATCTGGGGCTCACTCTACTCCTGGGACCACAGGAGTGTGGTCTTTTCACACTCTGCAATGCCATAAAAACCCAGAAAAATATTGAGAGCTGTTCTAGTTCAAAAAATAAAAACAAAACACCAAAAAAAATGCCAGCTTTTTGGACTATAGTCTCCAAATCAAATGTCCCTCAAAAAGTTGACTGAAAAGTGAATTTCTGTTCACTGAGCCATAGTGCTTTCTTTTCATTTTAAAATCACTTGGAACATAAAAGACACGTATTTACTGGAGGAATTCACATCCAGGACATTGTCAAAATCACACGAAAAACACAGCAAGCCACTAAAATTACACAGAACAAACAAAAAAGAGCAATTTAAAATAAACCCTTAATAACACAGTACTCAAATTAATCCACAAACCACAATAAGATAACAAATGTTGTACCAGGGGGCATCCTTGTGCGGTGAGGACTAGCATACATGAGGAGCAGACGTGTGCAAGTGGTTTCTTGGCCTCTTCAATGGATCCAGCACACCGGGTGAGAACAAGGTTGTCCTCTGCCTCGGTTTACCCATGGAGAACAGAAACGTGGGATTCTGAAGACTTTGAGACTGCAGAGCATATGGCTCTGACTTCAGATGCTGACATTCAGTGGGGCTCAATCTTTTCCTTTTTTGTATGTCTATCAATATGTTATTAAACATTGACTCCTAACCTCAGCTTGTAAAAGAGCAATGCATTTTTACTTCATGTAGTTAAAACTATTTTTGTTTACTTCATTTTAGTTAATTGTAAACATAAAGTTAAAAAAAAATTGTGCGCATTCCTGTGGCCTCCTCAGTCCATGGGAGGCTGAAGCAGTATGGCCACAAACTTGAAGGTCAACCTTGGCTACCATAGCAAATGTCTCAAAACACCTACAGCAACAGGCATTGTGTATGTGAGGATAAACGAGGAACTGTGGAAAGAGGCACCTTGAGGTGACACCCTTGCAGTGACAATGACAGGGTGACACCTAAGGGGAAGATCTTGCTGGCACACACTGGGACCTGGCTGCGTCCTGTAACCACAGGACACTCAGTTTCCGCATCAACTCAAAGTGGAGCCGTGGTTCTGCATGGGCTGGGTTGCTGCCGCAGGAACAGCAGGGCTGGGAGCTCCTCAGATTTGGTAGTGAGACACTGGGAGCAGGCTTTGGCAAGCTAACAAGCCTTCTGGAGGATTCTGAGTCTGGAGCTACTGTGGGAAGGAAGAAGTGAGTCTATTCTGGTTCTGAAACACCCCAAACAACAAACTCAGAGCTCTCGAGAGGTGAGCCCTGCAGAGACAGCTATGCTATACAAACTGGTAATCCTGACACATCCGAGTTCCTTGTATCCTTCTAGACAAGCCTTTCAAAAGCTAGCTTGGGGCACTGCATTTTTTGTTTGTTTGTTTTTGAGACAGGGTCTCTCTACATGGCCCTGACTATTCCAGAACTCACAGAGATCCACCTGCCTCTGTCTCCTGAGTGCTAGGACTATAGGCCTGTGCCACCATACCTGGTTCCTGCATTTGTTTTTAATGCACCGTACTTGCTTAAGGCAGGTTTTATGTGGATCCTGTTGAAGGCCTTTCTTCCCCATCTGATCTGTGGGTGTGTGGGGCTGAGGACTGCCATGCTGGAAAACTGTTAGGAATCACAGGTTAACCATGATGGTATGGAGAAGGGGCTCTTTCCCTCTAGGAACCCCTAAAAGGGAATGGAAGGTAGAATGCATGAAGACTGGAGGGAGTGTGGGGGGTGGACGGTGTGGGGTAGGGGATGCTGGCACAGTGGGCCTGAGGGTGTCCTGGGGCGGGGTGGGGATGGAGTGGGGAACTCTCAAGGCAGCCATAGCTTGTGTACACTGATTTCAGGGTAGGTGCTGACAGAGGTGTTCATGCCTGACAACAGGATGGAGTCAAGACGTCAGGACTGACACGCTTGAGGTATTAGAAAACAAGGAACAAAAAGGCCAAAGTTAGGAGAAACGGCAGCACCCAGGGAAGGCCCTAGGCAGCCCTGTAAACTGGTGCCAAGCAAACCAAGCAGCACGAGGCCCTGCTTGGAAAGTGCCACCAGGGTTGAGTGTCTCCTCGGAGTGGTTTTTTGTGAGCATAAGGCTCACTTGTGTGTTAGTATTTGTTTTGGCCTGAAATGGACTGGATAGGAGAAAGTAAACTTGATGAAAGTTGGGAGTGGAGCCATGAGGAGGTGGGGCTAGGAGAGTGTCCCTGACAGAAGCTTCCTTCTTTCACTCTGCTGTGGAGGAGAGGTGTGGAAGGGCCAGAAGGTGGGGGTGAGGCTGAGCAGCTTCCTGCACACTGCTGAGAGCCCTGGGCAGACTTTCCAGGCTCCCCGCTGCAATGCATCCTTCACAGGCCTGGGGTCTCCACAGCAGGCTTTTAGAGTGGAAAGCTAGGAGGCTCAGGCTTCCCGAGGGATTTCCCAGGTCTACAAATGAACAGGCAGCCCTGACAAGTGTGAGTGTGGTGAGCGTTGGAAGCAGGCTAGTCTTTATTCTGAAAACTCAACTTTACAGAGAAGTGTCCTCAGAGCTTGAGGAGGCTGCTGATAGAATTTTTTCCTTTTCTTTAAGTTTAGTTTAGTTTTTGACAGGGTCTCACTCTGTAGACCAGGTAGACCTGGTACTCACTATTTAGCATAGGCTGGCTTCAAACTTGTGGTGGCGATCCTCCTGCCTTAGCCTTTGAAGTGTGGGACTTACAGGTGGGAGTTCTCTCACCCAGTTTAGTCCCAGAATTGTAATGCAGTGACTATCCTAAAGGTCAGCTATAAAAGGTACAGTCATCATGAAAGCACACGGGTCACACGTCTTCCTGTTTCTATATTCATACACTATCAGTTTGGTCGGGGAAGCTTTAGGAGTTTCTTTCTTTTGGGGAGGGGAGGGACGATAGGGTCTTGGAGTGTTGATGGCCCAGGGCTGAGATCACAGGGGTGACACTCGGCTGGATCAGGTGTTTCTTTTAATGCATGTACAGATTCTTGCTGCACAATACTTGGCTAATTTGATTTTTTGAACTAGATCCTTAGTCTCTCACTTACAGTTTAAAAGCCTGTACGCTGTGAAGGCCAGTTTTCAGGTTGCCATGTGTAAACTATGTTCAGGCTTTATTTTCTCAGTGGGACTATTAATATGTGACACTGGACTAAGAGCACAGTGCCTCAGGTGAGGTGTTTATGTGGTTATTCAGGAGAGATGGTGAATATTCCACACTCACTTCTGGCTTCATGACATGCTTAGCTCAGAACCTCTGCACAGGGACCTATGGGCTTTAAGCTGCCTCCGGCTAGTGAAGGAGTGCTGGCCTAGCTCTTTCAGACTCAAGATGCATTTCAGTCTGACTGAAGGTCAAGTGGGTTCTATGGAGTGGGAGTTGGGGAGGTATCTGGGAGCTAGGGTCAGTAAAAGACAGCAGTATCCAGCAAGGCTATGGGATGCTGCCAAGGAGGACAACTGCTCCTGGACACAGCAAACTGCCTTTGATGATCCTTTGACTTAGGCTCAACACTGTTCTCACTTCGTACATTGTGAGTCATGACTCTTGTGGACTAAGGAGAAACAGGTCACAGGCTAGAGGTATACCTGGAGAAGGTTGGCTCTCAAGGAACCAAGCTATCTGGCTAGAACTACCTGCCACTGGTAACTACAATGTATAAACTTATTTAGTAAAGTAGAGCTCTGAATCTGTGATGGGCCGAGTCTCTGTCTCAACTTCATTTCTATCCATAGGAAAAATCACAAAACCCATGTGCATTCCCTACCCATGCAGCCCTGGCAGTGGCTTTGAACCTGTGTCCTTCTACCTAGCTGTCAACTGTCCTGTTCTGAGTAGATGACCACAGCCTACCCCTCTCCCTCTGTCACTGTCACACTCTCGGATAAGAAGAGCTGCAAGGTGACACTGCTGGTTAATTAGCCAGAGCAGACGTGTGCAGGACAGACAGTCCTGGGCATGGGAACGAGGGGAGGTAGGGAAAGATCAAAGATCTCAATTTAGCATTTATGGTTCTTTTTAAAAACCATCACATGTCTACTGTCACTACCACAATCTCACAGAAGCTGAGAAAATGGAATAGAAAATTTACTATAATACTTTACTAAAACTGATGTCACAAGGAGCTAAAATCAAGGGATTTAAAAATGTCAAGAACTTGAAAAGCACATAAAGTATTTATGGCTGGCTCACTAGCACAAGTGTGCTATCAAGATCAAGAAAGGACTCGAGCACATCTTCTCCTTAGACTGCACTGCCACGAAGGTCAGACTGAAGATCCGGGCTGTCAGCATCCCTGAGACCACACAACTTCTCACGCTAAGTTCTTTACATGGGAATTTTAAAATTATAACACAGTAAAACCTCATTCATATGCTCATCTATGCCATTCTACAACCTGAACTTGATAATCAATGAGCAGAAGCAGGTATGTAATTTAAGAACTAAAATATGGTAACATTTATAAACATATACCCTATCAGAACAATCGCTTGCCAAGTTAGAATAAGTGAGGTTTTACTGTGTATATAAACAGACAGACAAAGAACATAAAACATATAAAGAACACTGCTGGATGACTCCAGTGTTTCTAGAAACCTGTCAAACCTGCACACGCACAGAGCACACTCACCACTGCCAGCGCTCCCCTCTCGTTTGCTGCGAGAGCCCCCGCTGCTGTCTCTGCCTGATTTTATGCGCTACAGCAAGAAATAAGAAGACAAGTAGAGGAGAGTAAGTGACATCCCTTCAGAACCCACAGCCAAAGACAGTAAATTTAAAACCAGCATGACCACTGACCCTCAGGACCACATCATCACGAGCTGATTCAACATGAAAAGGGACAGAATCCTTTTGGAAGTGTGACTGTCTGGAACTTACAGAGTACACAAATGGCATTCCATTCAACAACAATCACCTTTGCACAGCCAATCAATTAAAAAAAATCAAACACCATTTTCTTGATGAGAAGGATCAGGACTCAAACATACTAAGAGTTTGAGAAAAAAAATGGAAGTGGAAAAAACCATGTACGTACCAAAGGGCCTTTCTTCCTCTATCCCTACGTGTAGTCGTCTAACCCAGTCCATTGGAGGGTTTGAAAAGGGCATCCTGGCTTTTGACACTAAACTTCTAAAAAGCATCATTAAAACCTCACATATACCTAAGGTTTGGCCAATGTCTCCAGACTGTGATGACATTATGTGCACGTGTGTGTGTGTGTGTGTGTGTGTGTGTGTGTGTGTGT